>JAULBP010105372.1:0-10500 GCA_032355345.1 Lepetodrilus pustulosus | reverse complement strand
AATTTCACTCTACAAAACTACATTTTCTGATATGTAGAGTTACTCCCCTTTGCATGAGTAAAACGAGGAATGCCGAATGACTTAGTATTCAATTTCACCGATTGCAAACTATCGTAAAATATGGCTGTTATCAGCTGGTTATTTTGAATCTCTTCTAATCTATGCTGTGATGTAATGACTTTAGAAATACGATAAATGAATCTAAAGTTGTGAATAGTTTTTCTTAATAAAGTGCATCCAGGAGGATGCGTAGGAGAATATTTGTGCGTCCAAACTTGCATTTTTTTCCCGTATCTGACGCAGGATTGCGCGTTAGGTTTATTTGTGCTTCTGAACATTGCCAAACTCTGTACATAGACATTTTGCCATTTACCACAAAAACCTGTCCATTTCTTTTCATAGCTGCAGAATGTGACGACTTCACTTGGGCAGTTTCTTGTTAATTTAAATTTTATTGGGGAAATAAAAATGTTTTGTGATAAAAGGATGAGGAAGTGAGTGCTCTTTATGTTTATCATTAGAATTTTATCGCGATCGTCAATAGATTGATGTTAAGAAAATGACAAAGAAATAATTGCAAGCTCTAAAAAGTATGACACTTACATGGTCTGCTCACAGGCATGTTTAGTTTCATCATTGATTATAATGGAATGGAGGATCGACTCGCATTTTCTCGCAATTAGGTTCCGGCCAAACGAGAGTGGAAATAGCATGCTTTCGGTTTAAACTTTGCACTATGGCGATACCCGACGCTGATCGGGATGATGATCTTCATTAAATGTTTATGGATACAGTATGCGTACACACTAATTTCTGACCATAACATCACACAGCAAAGTTTCTAAGTACACTGTACATGCAATGGATAAAAGTCAGCTCCAAGGATTGGTTGAAAATGCAACCACAATGGTAGAGGGGAGAAACCTGAGACGTGTTTGTCATGACATCACGTGACATTCATCGCTAAGTTTCACTCGCTAAACGATGTATAACATTTTCAGTAAGTACAGTAGCCATTAGTTCAACTAGTAAAAGACAAACGTTTTACTAGTTGAACTAGGTATCATTGCTGTAGTTTTGACTGGTTCGAGTCAAGATTCGACTGGTTCGAGACACATGTGTTTCTTGAATTTAAAAATACTGTCTAAAACTAATTCCCGGGACTTTCTAAGTAAATGTAACTTGTAAGTGCCCTGGTATTCCAAGGTAATACCAGAGGATATTCCAACATATTACCCAGGAAAATTAACTGTAAAGTACATTACTCAATTTGAAGAGCCTTGGCAAACAATAGGATGATGTTATAGGAGGTTTATATCCATGATCAAAACATAACTTCACTGGTCACTGGGGAAAAGGGTAAACGGCAGATATGACGTCATACGCAATGTGACATACCATAGGACTGCAATGTTGTAACTCGTAACGGTTTACCCTTTATGAAAACAGCAGAAAAACCAATGCAAGAAATATGCGCACTGCTAAATCGTCATATGAAAATTAATGTGAGTCGGTTATCCAGTGGAATGTCTCTTGTTGATTTCAAAATAAACAGAATCACATTTGGACCATTTCTTACATTGATTTTTTTTTAAATTTTTACAAACTAAATTTCATATTTAACATAAAATGTCTGATAGACAAAATTACATTTTCAAGCTATATTAGTATCAGTTTTTGTCATTTTACAGATTGGATCTTGTTTTTATGTTAATAATTCTATTTAATTCTAAGGGACATTGAGATTATTTGAACTGTTTAGTGGTTTATTCCTGCTTCTGAACATTGACAAAGAGTTCTTCAAATTTTGTTCCACCTTGATTCCCGTAAGTTGAAATTTTTTCCATATACTGGTACCATGCAAAGAGGTAAACAAACATCAGTGTCAGGGCAGCCCGCAGAGGCAACTTCGCTTGGGAGGTGTTTGGTTAAATTTAATCATGGAAATAGCAGTGTTTTTGTGATAAAAAGACGAGGAAGTGAGTGTTCTTTTAGTTTAATATTACAATTTTGATACAATCGTCAATTGCACAGCTCACTTCACAAACCTTAATGCCACAAAAATCTGTCGCACAACAATGATTTCAAGATGTAGGTTAATTTTCAATGGGCGTATTTGTTCACACACCTTAAATGTGAACTTTTAGAACTCAAATTCAATGCAAGCATTCTGAAAAGTGATTAAGCTTGATCTGAAATGTACATCAAAATATACTTATTACATCGTGCGTGGGAATTTCAATGCCTAATGTAGTTGCCTATAATGTGTACATCAAAGGGCATTATTCAGTGTTCGGTGTTATACATTCAATATGAGCAATGTGACATTGAAATGCATGTCGCTCTTTGAACATTTTATAGCAGCTTTGAAGACTGACTTTGAAGACTGATTTTTTCTATCATTATCACTTTCAATACTTTAAGAAAAATATCTACAGATATCACTATCTGTAGAAATTTCTTAAAGTATTGAAAGGGATAATGACAGAACAAGTTTATATCATTTATTCTTTTCAAGAAATTAAAGGTATACAATCACAAATTATATTGTAGTTTTGGACAGTTAATGGGAATATTAAATGCATTTCGTATACAGTCGACCCCCGTTTATCCAGACTTCAGATAACCGGTTCCCTTGCTATCCGGACGGTTTTTACCGGGAACCAATATTTTCCTATATAAAATGACTCAGATAACCGGAAATTCGGTTTCCGTTTACGGTCGGACATATCCGGGAACCAAATAGACAAATTAAGCATAATATGTGTTCAGATAACCGGACGATAAAATAACTAAAAACTGCTGATAGTAGATTAGTTGTTTGTTTAGAGACTAATGTAAGGCAGCCATGTCATCGAGATCAGTCGGAAAAGATCACACCGACTTTAAAAGGGAAAGTTTTTTAACAACAACGCATTGTTTCACGAAACCTGTTGAGGTTAATCAGAGTAATTTCCCTTGGATTAGAAGTCTGGCTAACATAAAGGATTTGCAATCACCGGTAATCAGTGTCAGTTGCACTGGACTCGAAATTGAGTTAATATCGTTACGGCTGACAATAATATTAATATCGTTACGGCTGACAATAATAAATAGACTGCCCCTTAACTCTTGCCAATTTCAGATAACCGGAAATTCAGTTACCTGGAACGCAATCGTCCGGATAAACGGGGGTCGACTGTACACTAATTCGATCATCAATATTAAAGCAGACAGAGTGTTTCATATATTGAATACAGCCAATAATTACTGACTCAGCGATCCAGGTCCATTTCAGCGAATGCTAAAGGTATCGTAAGGACTAGTAGAAATTCACATCTTTTGTTATTTGTATCACTATTTGGACTAGTAAGTTTTAAAATTAATTTCGATCCCTGCTGACTTGTTGGCTACAGGACAGTGGTGACTACCCTCTGATTATGAGCGGGCCACAGTGGAAGAAGTACAAGCACAACTTCAACGAGTTTGTGCAGGTGTTGGTGCGGCAGTGTCAGTACAGCATCATCTACGACCAGTACATGATGGACAACGTCATCTCCCTCCTGACCGGTCTCACCGACTCCCAGGTCCGAGCCTTCAGACACACCAGCACACTGGCAGGTGAGGATTAGCTTTTAGACATGGCAAGTTTCAGCTAATGTATTTGTACAGGTGCCTGGGTTTGTTTTCTGCTGAAATCACAATTGTCTGTTGCCATGTCTTTAACCTTTAACTGTGATAATAATTTTGACATTCTGACAATTTATTAAATTGTAAATATTTCTACTATTGGAAGTCCAATCAGATTTCCAACAACAAATAAATGTCCCTTTGACTAATATTATTTTATCCAACCTTGAAAGTTGAAGTGACAATTCTTTTGCCTTTTTCTCAGCCATGAAGCTGATGACAGCGCTGGTGGATGTCGCCCTCAATCTCAGCATCAACCTGGACAACACTCAGAGACAGTATGAGTCAGAGCGCGCCAAGCAGCAGTCCAAGCGAGCCACTGACCGTCTAGACCTGCTAATGACCAAGAGACAGGAGGTGATGACCTTGACCTCTAGTTATCATGCTTTCTCTGCTGGACTGATTATGACATCTGTAGTTGTATATTCAGTTTCCATTTTTGATCCCGAAAAGTTAAAATCTTTTTTACGCAATTTCATTCTCAAGCTCAAATTTTATTGGGATTTGTGAACAATAACTTGAGTATGAAATTATACTCAAAACTTTAGTAATCTTGGGACCTGATTCGAGCTTCCTAGACAGAATTATTTTCGTTATCTATTATGACATGACATACTGTTCCAAATATTTCCATAACAAGTAATCTACCGATCTCTCAATGTTTAATTCACAGATCATTGCATCTTATTCCAAAGCACTTATTTATTCATTCAATCACACATATGGTATGGCAGTGATCGAAATAGAGGGGGTCCTGGGGATCATTTGAAAATCTGCAATGGCCAATTTTACCACCATTAACATTGTACCTATGGAAAATGACCCCCTGATTATTTGCTTGTATTTCGAACACTGGTATGGACTTGCTATGATTGTATTATTTTCAATGTAATTGTTTTCAGTTGGAGGAGAACCAAGCAGAAATCCGAAACATGTTGACCTATATCTTCAAGGGTGTCTTCGTCCACAGATACAGGTACTGACTTGTCAGAATCTAAGTTGAATATTTACTGAATAGTCCTTGGTTGATATCTGTAATACTCAGAATGTCATACACTGGCAACTGAGAACTTGAATACATACTTTTGTCTATTTTTGAAACTGTAAGCTTGTGTCTTGGTTGGCTACTGTAAAGCTCATAATGTCTTCACTGACTACTTGACTCCCTATTTGACTGGTACTTCCTTCCCCATGTCCCCAGGGACACCCAGCCAGACATCCGTTCTATCTGTATGATGGAGATTGGAGTGTGGATGAAGAAATATCCCTTCATGTTCCTGGACGACAGCTACCTCAAATACGTCGGATGGTTGCTCTACGACAAGGTATGTAGTAAAAAAAATTGTTTTTTCATTGAATTATTGCTTTACGTCGCAGCAGGAATATCTCGCCCATAGGCGATGACGTAGTGATAATAATAAGACTTTATATATTGCTAGGCTACAAAACAATCATTACGTACTGTACTGTGCCAATACACATCATTCTATGATTTATGGAAATGTTGGTTTAATAAGAATCATACTGACGAGACAACGTGACTTTTCAGGTTGGTGATGTGAGGTCATGGTGTCTGAAGACTCTCTCTCCACTCTACGACTCTTACGATCTCTCTGGGAAGTTAGAGCTCTTCACAAACAGGTTCAAGGTGAGAAATGTGTGTGTCTGTGTGTGTGTGCACATGGCTACTACAACTGTTGCTGAAACTGTATGTCAATGCAGTGTGCTACTGGGTTACCCATGACAGCTAATTGAATTTTTAAATGATATTTTAATAAGTTTGTTGATTGATCAGTAAAATTATCTTTCTGATACATTGTACAAAAATTGGGTAAGATCAACTGCTAAGATATTACCTATAAGATGTAATTTTTTCATGGCCCAGTATCTGTGAATTAAGAGATGATCTTTGGATATGTTTGTATGACTTAAGATATTTCCAGCTGCAAAAGTACACCTGTTTATATCTTTCTAAACTATCATCATGGCAATAATGTACAATTACCTCCCTTTGATCATTTCACCAGCCATGGATGGTTGATCTTGTGCTCTTCCCTGAGCTATGAGCCCCTCCAACTGTAAGTTAAATCATGTAATCCTCGCCTTCTGTGTTCAGGATCGAATTGTGGAGATGACACTGGACAAAGAATATGATGTTGCAGTGCAGGCCGTCAAACTTGTTGTCAACATTCTCAGGTAATCTTACATGACCAGTCACATCTTTATCTATTATGGCTTGTGTCTCGAGAGAAGGAAGACAAGTTCTTTGACAGCTGATAGTCAGCATTGCATGAATATATCAATGGCAGCAGAAGCATGAAACTGCCCGATTGAGTTTGGCATCAATGTCCCTGGATGTGGCCTTTCTGGTGTAATCATGATTTATCAGTGCTACCTGGTTATTGCATGTTTACTGTAGCACTAGTCTAGGCACTACAGGTTTTGTAGGTTTCATCATCGCCTATGGGTGCAATATTTCTGCTGCTACGTAAAGCAATAATTCAATCAAAAATCCTGTAAGTTGCAACCCTAAACTAGGAACAATAAAATCTTGAACGTGGCCCTACACTTGATTTTTTATATTTATTTATTAATTCTTATTTTGGTAATGTTAACATTCACCTGAATGTTGTCCTTTGCAGATGTTATGAAGTATTTGAAAATGTGAACTCTTTGTATTATAGTAGCCATTATCGAGGAGCGTCCTAATTCTGTCTACTGTTACAGGTACAGTGACAACGTGTTGTCGGACAAGGACAGTGAGAACGTTTATGAGCTGGTGTACTCGTCGCATCGGCAAGTCGCCCAGGCGGCTGGGGACTTCCTCAACACCAAGCTGTTCCGCAGAGATGATGAGGCTACAAAGAATCTGAAGTCGGCCAAGGGAAAGAAACGCAGTCCCAACACTCCACTGATCAGAGATCTCGTGCTGTTCTTCATTGAAAGTGAGGTACGCATCTCCATGTTCAATTACACTTGAAAAAATACCTCTCGCCAACCAGTGTTCGAAATTACTGCTGGAAACTTACTGGCTTGAATAATGATACAAATAACAAATGTTTACAAATAAATCATGATTTTCTACTGACCCTTAGGATAATCTTTAGCATTGGGAGAAATGGCCAGGTCAGCGGTAATTTCAAACACAGTCTCCCACCCAAGAGCAGCCTCTTCCCTGCAATGTATGGCACTAACTCGCTTTACAAAGACATTTCTATACTGGCTTCCTCAATCATGAAAACTTGCGACGATCATGCCAGTAGAATAATGGTTTAATTACGTGTACTTTCAGCTTCATGAGCATGCTGCCTATCTGGTGGACAGCCTGTGGGACATCAACGAGATGATGAAGGACTGGGAGTGTATGACAGATCTCCTGATAGAGGAGGCGGGGCGCGGGGAGGAAAGTAAGTATGCATTGCAGAAACGGTGGGAGGAGAGAGGAGCCTGGCTTTGAGAGGTTACAAAACTTGCTGAGTATGATTTCATGCTCAAGCTGAAATTGTATATGGGAATTTGTGAACAAATCTTTGCGTTGAACATGAAATCATACTCAAGAAAGTTTTATAGTCTTGGGGCCTGGTGGGGGGAGAAAGCATTGCATTATGAGGGTCGGTGTCACAGGAAAGGAATATTGCAGAGTTGTTAAATGCAGTTCAGGTTCAGGGGTGAGGCTCAATCTCAGAAAAACCTGATCCCAGCTGTTTCAGCTGAAATGACAATTTCCCGTTCTCATCCCGGCAGATTGCACTTTTGTAATTCATCTGACTTCAAAGACAAAGTTCCTAAGTACAACCCTGTCATGGGAGCCCTACTATCAATGAGAGCAATGGTTAACTTTACAATGGGTGTTATGAGTGGATGCAGGTTTTTATATAGCAGTAAATTAATAAAGTAATAATCCTAATTACATTGCATCACTACAGCCCTGGACGACCGGCAGGAAACGAGTCTCATCGAGATCATGCTGTGTTGTGTGAAGCAGGCTGCTACAGGAGAGGCACCAGTAGGCCGAGGTCCCAACAGGAAAGTGAGTCGTGAACGTCCTGTTGCCATTCCAGAATCATGGGTTGTCATGTCTAAGGGTAAAGTCCAAGGGTTCAGTAACTGAATGGTCGAGAAATCATGCTCACAAACTCTTAGATAAGCAAGCCTTCAGACAAACTAAGCAATGTGTTTCAATATTAGTAACATGCTCGATGTGAGCGCAACAGAGTGTTCTGTACCATTCACCTACTGAATGATTTAGATTCTGCTTAGGTATTGATCCCTGGTAATAATAATATATGTATATAACTAATTTGAGATAGCGATATAATAAAATTGGTATTGAAATATGTAAACTATATTATAGAGAATATATAAGTACTGACAGACTTTATCTGTACAGTAGTACTGGCTATACATATTGACAAGTAATCCTGCTGTAGAATTTATTGGAAATGTTTTCAAAATGGATATTCTGGTTTCAGTTGACAGCCAAGGAACACAAGCAGGTGACAGAGGACAAGACAAAACTGACAGAACATTTCATAGTTACCCTGCCACAGCTGCTTCTTAAGGTTAGTTCTATTGATAGGTATCCTGATGATTTCTGTTTGAGAATTTCTTTAGTTGAGTAATCCAGTTTTGTCATTATTATTATTAACTCTGATGGCATTTTCTCACTACAGTATCTGATGGATCCAGAGAAAGTTGCTAACCTGTTGCTGATCCCACAATATTTTGATCTGGATATATACACCTCTAGTCGACAGGAAAAGGTAACTACACTTTGACCATTTTCCAGCTTTCATTGTACTTACTATTTACAACGCTTTATGCATTGATACTCATTGCAGACCAAGCTGAGGTCACAGTCAAATGTGAGGATAAAAATAAATGTATAATTCATTGAAGATAATCGTATTAATAGACCAAGATCGTGATAACATTTTGAAAAGTTGTACGATTGTCAAATAGCACATGTAAGCTACAGTGTCCTTGATGTCATTCATGTTATTTCTCATTGCAGCACTTGGAGACAATGCTGAGATATTTACAGGAAATTGTAGACAAGCATACAGACACAGAGGTGAGACATCAGTCCTGTTAGTTACGTTGTTGTCTAGTTCGTATTTATTACAAGGCTACCTGTACATTGCTCATTTCAGTATCCTGATTGCATCGTGAAAATGGACGGTCAGGTGTATTGAAGATTCCCTGTACTGTATCTTACTTTGTTCTATTTGATTTTCAGGTGTTGGAGGCAAATTCAAAGTGCTTTGAGTGTTTGTGCAGTGAGGACTATGCTATTGCCGGGAAATGTGATGTTGCTCGTAAAACTCTCATCGATGGTCTTGTAGTGAAGTTCAGAGAGGCTATGCAGGACTATTTTACAGAGGTATGTATGATGTATATAAGTAGCTATACTCAGCGAGATTGTATGCTTTAACCATGGAATATGACAATCTTCTGTGGATCTGCAGAAATATGCTGATTACATTGTATTTGTTTTACAGGGTGAACAACCTGACGATGAGGAGACATTTGCCTTGGCAGCAAGTCTGAAGAGAATATATGCATTTAATAGGTATTAATACTTTGCTATCTTTTGTACCTGTTAGCTATATCTATTGTTGGTTAAATATGCCCACAGCAACGTAAAGCAGTGTTAATCTATAACATGATTGCTATTTCAATGCATGACCTGTACTTCGGTTGTTTTTCCAGCTGTCACGACCTGAGTAGCTGGGATATTTGGGAAGATGTCTTCCACATCGTCAAGACAGGAAATGAACATGGAGGACTACCTGAAGAGGTATGAGATTCCATCCTACCAGGTCCGATGACAGGCAGAGTTACCTCTGGTTTTGATCATTGTATGCACTTGCCTGTACTATGTGTGGAATTAACCTTCTTTCTGCTGGAGATGTCCTATAATAAAATTGTTGGATTACTTCAAGAGAGGTCAAGGACCACACACTATTGTATCGTAAAATCACTGTTGAGACATTGGTATTTGAGGTTTTAAATTTGTGAAATCTTTAAATTTTATTCAATATTTCGTAAACATTTTCAGATCATCTGCAGTGCAATGTCCACCTGCTCAGTCTACCTCCTGTGGGGTCAGCAGAAACTGGACGAACACAACCCTGACAAGGTCCGTTCTCAAATCTTTGGACATGTTTAACACTGTCGACATGCACTTTCATATGAAGCAAACATTAAACATTTTATTCTAATTCTATGTCTTTTTGTTCATCACTTAGATGTTCCATATCAAGCAAACTTTAAACATTTAATTCTAATTCTAAGCTTTGGTCTCCAGGAACAGGTGGCACTGATCAAGAGACGTCTGAACGAGATGATCAAGAACTGCCACGACCTCATGTTCCACGAGATGACAAGGGTTAATGAGGAGGTAGGGGAAGTGTTGTGTTAACAGCTAATCATATTGACCATGTAGAACATCCTGCAGTGCTAGCTTTTTGTTCAGTAATCATTGTGTACATGTAAAGGATGCCCGTTGCGACGTTAAACAATATCTAACTTTGTTCCAGCTAAAAAGTTGAACTAATTAATATGTTTAGCTATATGTATTACCCCTTTGCTGTTACTCTTGCCTGCTTATTTATTTAATCCAACCGGGCCCCGAGACTACGAAACATGTTTGCTCAACTAGAGGTTTTGTTCACAAATCCTTGTGTAAAATTTGAGCTTGAGCAAAAAGGCTTTATTATCTTTGGGCCAGGGGACCGTTGCACAACACTCGGGCCAGGGGACTGTTGCACAACACTCTTGTAGGCTACAACCATTCTAATGGGAGCCTAGCTTTCTATTGTGATGGGA
>JAULBP010105361.1:0-10501 GCA_032355345.1 Lepetodrilus pustulosus | reverse complement strand
CCCCCCAGTCCGCGTCACCATCGCGTAGCTCAATGGCCTCACGCTCACCTGTAGACGCACCGGATGGCACCGCAGCACGACCACGCAAGCCATTGTCCAAAATCACATCGGCTTCGACAGTGGGATTACCACGGGAGTCAATAATCTGCCGTCCTTTAATATCTACAATTGTCGCCATTATTCGCTATGTTCCTGTTAGGTGTTTAAGTCTGACCACACTGCATATTCATTTCCATTGGGATCACTAAAGTGAAACCGCCGTCCTCCGGGAAATGAAAATATGGGCTTAACGATTAAACCGCCGGCATGCTCAATCTTAGCCTGCGTTTCATCCAAATTATTACTGTAAAAAACAATTAATGCGCTGCCCTTTTCCGTGGAAGCGACACTATCCGATTTAAAAAAACCACCATTGATTCCCGCATCTGAGAACGCGGCATATTCTGGGCCAAAGTCTGAAAATGACCAACCAAAAACCGATTGGAAAAACGTTTTGGTTTTGTCGATATCAATCGCAGGAAATTCTATATAGTTTATTTTTTCATGCTCATTCATTCTGGCATCTCCAATATGCATGACATAAAGAAAGCATCAAGCGCTCGCTATACCGGTAACACTGCCTCAGCAAAATCTTGCGACTTCACCACTGAATCCAATCGTGTTAATACACTCAGTAATGCCTCCATCCGATCAAGAGGCCAGGCATTCGGCCCATCGCTCAAGGCCTGTTCAGGGTTTGGATGCGTCTCCATGAAAAGCCCCGAAATTCCCACCGCAGTAGCGGCTCGTGCCAATACCGGCACATGTTCGCGCTGCCCTCCTGAGCAACTGCCTTGCCCTCCGGGGAGTTGCACTGAATGTGTGGCATCAAAAACGACCGGGCACCCCGTTGAGCGCATGGTGGCTAAACCTCGCATATCAGACACTAAATTATTATACCCAAAGCTGTAACCACGCTCACAGACCATGATGTTATCATTGCCAACGGCCCTTGCCTTATCCACAACATTTCCCATATCCCATGGCGCGAGAAACTGGCCTTTTTTCACGTTTACAGGCTTGCCCTGGCGAGCAACATTCTGGATAAAGTTGGTTTGTCGGCACAAAAAAGCCGGCGTTTGCAACACATCAACGACAGAAGCTACTTCATCAAGCGGCGTGTCTTCATGAACATCCGTCAAAATAGATACACCGATTTCGTCTTTTACTTTTTGCAGAATGCGCAAACCTTCCGTCAAACCCAGGCCACGAAAACTATCGGTTGAGGAGCGATTCGCCTTGTCAAAAGAGGATTTAAAAATAAACGGAATCTTAAGACGCTCAGTTACCGCCTTAAGATGAGCGGCCGTTTCCAACGCCAATGCCTCACTTTCAATCACACAAGGGCCAGCAATGAGGAAAAAGGGATGCTCAATACCGACCTCAAAGCCGCAAAGTTTCACGCCACATCCTTTTCAGCTTCGATTCTTTTGCGCTGCAGACGCGCCGCACGTATGAAGCCTTTAAACAGGGGATGACCTTCTCGGGGTGAAGAGGTGAATTCTGGATGGAATTGACACCCCAAAAACCAGGGGTGATCGTGCAATTCAATCACTTCAACCAATTCACCGTCCATGGACTACCCTGAAATAACCATGCCAGCAGCTTCCAGTTTTGAACGGTACTGGTTGTTAAACTCGTAACGATGACGATGGCGCTCGACAATAACCTCTTCTGAATAGGCACTATGAATCAGCGTATCGGTTTTAAGGCGACATTGTTGCCCACCCAAACGCATCGTACCACCGAGATCAGAATCAGCATCACGCGTCTCGACTTGTCCACTGGCATCTTGCCACTCACGAATTAAGCCAATGACAGGATAAGGTGTTTCAGTATCAAATTCCGTGCTATGAGCGGATTCAAAGTTCGCAAGATGCCGCGCAATTTCGATTACAGCAACCTGCATACCTAGACAAATCCCTAAATAGGGAATTTTATTTTCACGCGCATATTTGACGGCGGCAATCTTCCCCTCGACCCCCCTTAAACCAAAACCTCCGGGTACCAGTATCGCATCGACATCTTCCAACTCTCGCATACCTTCAGACTCAAGTTTTTCTGAATCAACGTAGCGAATGTTGACGCGAGTTTCAGTATGAATGCCACCGTGCGTCAGCGCCTCATTAAGCGACTTATAGGATTCCGTCAATTCAACGTACTTGCCCACCATGGCCACAGTCACTTCGGCTACCGGATATTCCATGGCATGAATAACCGCTTGCCAATCATCAAGGTTTGCGCCGGGCAAATCCAAGGCAAATTTACGCACAATAATTTCATCCACACGCTGCGAATGTAGCCAGAGAGGGATTTTATAGATATTGTCCATATCAATGGCGGAGATAACGGCTTTATCCTCGACATTGGTGAACAAAGAGATCTTCCGGCGCTCATTCTCAGGCAACGCATGGGTACTGCGGCAAAGCAAAATATCCGGCTGAATACCGATGGAGCGCAGTTCCTTAACAGAATGTTGGGTAGGTTTGGTTTTCAACTCACCTGACACCGCGATATAAGGTACAAGGGTCAAATGTATGAACAAGGCATGTTCATGCCCCTCCTCCACCCCCATCTGACGAATAGCTTCCATAAACGGCAAAGACTCGATGTCGCCCACCGTCCCACCAATTTCAACCATCGCGACATCCGCACCTTCAGCGCCAAATCGAATACGACGTTTTATCTGATCCGTGATATGGGGGATCACTTGCACTGTACCGCCTAAATACTCACCACGGCGTTCTTTACGAATGACTTCTTCATAAATTTGCCCGGTGGTGAAATTATTTTTGCGGCCGGTTTTACTACGCACGTAACGCTCATAATGACCGAGATCAAGGTCAGTCTCCGCACCATCTTCGGTTACAAAAACCTCTCCATGTTGAAAAGGACTCATGGTTCCTGGATCCACATTGATATAGGGATCCAGCTTCATCATGGTTATTTTGAGGCCACGAGCCTCCAGTATGGCACCTAGCGAAGCGGCGGCAATACCCTTGCCCAGAGACGAAACCACTCCACCGGTAATAAAGATATAGCGGGTCATGTGTTCTTATTTAGTCCAATGTAGTCCAAATTAGATTTTGATGAGAGCTAGACTCACCGAGCACATCATCGTAACAGTGATTTTATTGCGGCAAGTAGCAGGTCATTTTACCGATATGAACTGATGGATGCTTACGCAAGCTCCCTACCAAAAGGCCCGCATTTTAAGCGACACGACTATAGCAAATGGAAGGCTTTCTCACAACGGGCCTACACTTACCACTCAAAGAGATTTTCGTTTACCATGGGGGCTTTTCTCTAAGGAGTCCGAATGTCCAAAATGAGCATTAAAGAAGGTGCATTGATAGAATTCACCTATTCCATTGTCGATGAAGAAGGCACTACTGTTGAGCAAATTGACTTGCCCGTCAACTATATCCATGGCAAAAACAGCGGCGTGTACTACAAAATTGAGGATGCCCTAGATGGGCATAAAGCCGGTGAAACCGTGAGCGTTACCCTAACACCGGAAGATGGTTTTGGCCCCCCTAACCCTGACCTGATGTTCACCGATGATATCAATAATATCCCCGAAGAATTTCACCATGTAGGAGCCGAAGCTGAATTCAGCAATGATGCCGGTGAGACTAAGATCTTCCGCGTAACTAAAATAGAGAATGACAAAATAACCCTGGATGGTAATCACCCCCTAGCAGGACAAACCGTCGAATTTTCAGTGAGTATTCTCGCAGTGCGTGAAGCAACCACAGATGAACTCTCCGGGAAAATTCCAACGGGGCAAGCGGTAGCCAATCCGGCCACCAAACCACCGACGATTAATTAGTGCGGCTGAGCAGGCGGTAATAACTTTCCCTCCAAAATGGCAGATGCCGCTGTCACTGGATCCGTCTCGCTGGTTGGAATAACTTTGACGCCTCGTGCAGCCATTTTTGAGACAAAGCCCTGGCCACAACCTGCGGTGATCAATATATCCAATTGATCTAGAGGGTGCGTCTGATCCTGTGCATAGCCATGCATCGACATTTCCTTGGGAAGGTCGAGCCGCTCAGTTTCCTGCACACCTTGAGGCCCCTGCTCAAATACAATAAACCGCCGAGCCTTACCCGCGTGCCCTGTAATGGTACGGAAGTTTTGCGAAGTAACGCCTATTTTCATCATATAATTTTATTCCGAAACACAAATTTTACGTGCTTTAATGGCAAGAAATGTTTTATAGGTTAAGAAAAGCACTAAAATGCTCAGAAGAAAAATAAACACCAACGCAAGCATTTTTATTCCTGCCTCACCTGTTTGTTCAAACATCACCCAACTCGACACGGTGATTGCTGCCAAAGGAAACGAATAAGCCCACCAGGATAGGAAGAATGGCAACTTGAGTAATCTAGGAAGCTGTGTAAAGAGAAACAGGGTAAAAAATAGCCCAACGTAATACAAAACACGGGCAAACCCATCCAATCCATGAGTGAGCTTTACATAGGATAAGAAACCGGCTGAAGGTGGTGCAATCAAAATAAACAATGTGGGGGCAAGGTGATCGGGTAGTGGGTGATGAAACAAAATTCGATTAAAAATAATCGTGAGCAAAATAATCCAAAACACTAGACCAATACTGAAAAAAAACCAAGAAATTTCGTGATAACCTAAACTCGTACCAGCAATTGGCACCAAGACATTCCCTACCGCAGGAATAAACCAGGCGGGATTGAGGTGGTGAATTTCAAATTGCTTGTGATTAATCCAAACGTGCAAAACGTACAACATCAAAATAAAATGCAAGCTCACACCAGCCAACCAAAGCCCATGAGCTACCGATTGATTTAAATGCAAAACAGCAATAGACAACAAAATCAGGCTAATAGAAATTGTTGGGAAGAAGTTTAGTTTGATCGGATGCTTTAGCTCCGCTAAAACCGCATCTCGATAGTAAAGCCATTTAGCAACGTAAATCGAAAGCAGCCCCCAAAACACCAACACCGCAATCACTGCGAGTAATACATTGATATGTAGATTAACCCCTAACACCGACTGGGTTTTTTGCCAAGCAATAGCCAGCCCGGATACCCCCATGACTACTGAGAAAAAAGAGATGGGAAAATCACGCAAACGAAAATTGCCGCTCATAAAATAGTTACCTTTATATTAGTTATCGCTGATATGGTAGCCAGTCAACCATCTCAATACATTGATTAATCTCAACTGGTCTCCTGCCTATCAAGCTACTAAATCACGCCATTTACGCTAATCCAGTACAAATTATATCCACCAGATATAACTATATAGATAAAAATAGTCGCTACAATATAACGCCCTGACGAACTGCTCGTCAGCGGGTCATTCTTAGCCATTTTAAGGCGGTTCCCCGTTATTGTCTTACGGCGTTTGTCCAGTGGCGACTCAAAATATTTTATGACTAACGGAGAGATTATATACGTAACTCCAAGTGCAATAATACTTGGATGAACAAGACCAGTGGACATCAGAATCATCAGCAACGGCATATGCAGTAAATAGGTTGAATACGTAAGCTCACCTAAAAGGTTATCCAAGCGATTACGCTTCTTTAGCCCTATCACCACGATCACTGTGAGCAAAATGACTAGCAGATGATTTAAATAAAGATCTGTTAGCTTATAGGGCACGAACACTAGGTAAAGCATAAACGCTATCGCCCCTCCCAACAGCCAAGCAGGAATTCTAATATCTCGGAAATACCAAGCCATGGCACCCATAGAAAATGCTAACAGTTGTGCATGCCCGCTCGTCAAATACAAGCTATGCCAGCTTTTAAACTGTGGCACGGGATCCAGTTGGCTGAGAGAAAGCAGATACAGTAATTCCAGCACTATAATGGCTAACAAGATTCGCTTTTTCATCACCATCCAAGGCGCAACTAAGTAGAACACTAAATCATAAGGCAGTGTCCATGCGGGAAGGTTTATCATTCCATAGGCGTAGTGGTTATTCGTCAGAAAGAAACCCGCAATGCCATAAGGAAATAGCAAAAAGTCGCCCACTAAGCGCCCAGGAGAAGAGAATGAAATCAGTTCATCCTCAGATACGACTCCAGGCACCCAAAAAAGAACCGCCATGTAACTGGCAAAAATAGCCCAATATAACGGATAAATTCTGATGGCCCGGCCAATAAAAAAGGCTGTGATTCCCGCTTTATTTTGAGGATATTTGCTCTTCAAGACCCAGGTAATCACATAACCACTTAAGACGAAGAAGCTAATGACCGCGATATGCCCGATTTTTAATAGACCAAGATGTCTCTCACCAAAGGCATTGATAACAAACGGCCCAACTAACCGTTCTGAAAGGGTGTAGTGATGGTCTATCACCCACAGAGAAAGCACCAGACGAAATAACCCCAGACCCACCGTACTCTCCCATAAAATCCGTGAATAACCTTAGGTTTACGTTACACGAGCATTCCTTTGCCACCTCTATCCAAATAACCTTAAGGATTTAGTGTCTCATATATGCCTATAACTAAGAAGAGACCATCAACCACATACCTTCAACAGCATTAAGTAGTATAATGTGATGACTTAATGATAGGACAACACTACGGATATTGGACTTCAGTAAAAAACCCGGTATCGTTTGTACTATCTACATTGACTTCATAGATGAGGAAATCATGCAACCACGCACCGTAACAGCCACCCAAGGCGCTCAAAGCATCCTGGCAACCAATAAACTGATCAGAAATACCTACAGTTTACTGGCAATGACGCTCTTGTTCAGCGCTGTCACCGCCGGGCTTTCTATTTTCTTCAAACTACCCCACCCTGGTCTTATTATCACAATGGTGGGCTATTTTGGCCTTTTATTCGCCGTTCAAAAAACCCAAGACAGCGGCTGGGGGCTTTTGTGGGTCTTCGCTTTGACGGGCTTTATGGGACTGACATTAGGCCCCATCATTAGCCATTATCTGTCTCTCCCCAATGGAGGCAATACGGTCACACTCGCACTAGGCGGTACGGGTGCTATTTTTCTTGGCTTATCCGGCTATGCACTGTCATCTCGCAAGGATTTCAGCTTTATGGGCGGGTTTATTATGGTCGGAATCCTGGTCGCATTTTTAGCAGGCATCGGTGCCGCTATTTTCTCAATCCCTGCGTTATCGTTAGGCGTCTCAGCGATGTTCATCCTGCTGATGTCTGGCCTCATTTTATGGCAAACCAGTGAAATGATTCATGGCGGAGAAACCAACTACATCTCGGCGACCGTATCACTCTATGTATCATTATTTAACTTGTTCACCAGCCTACTACACATCCTAGGCTTCATGGGCGATGAGTGATATTGCTAGCTAACTAGTACCCGTCAAAATAGATAACTAAAATACTGACTTAAGCCCCGTACCACGGGGCTTTTTTATCGAGATAACATAGACATGGAGCTTTGGGAACAAATTCTACTAGGCGCTGGAGCTCTTCTGCTCCTGCTATTCTTTGGCCCCGGCGCAAATCGAGCGCTAAAGAATGCCCCCAAAGGCAGTAACAGCGACTGGATAGGCGTCGCTAAACCCATCGCTGTAGTCATACTGTTTGTCATTATATTGATTGTGCTCGTCCGTTGGTGAATACGTATTGCACAAATACCATTCTGATCAATCATACAAACTCAACAACTCAAGCTAAAGCCCTAGCACAGCAACTTAATCTACCTATCAAACTCTCTGCGAATAAATCTACGCAGTTTATCCTTCACCTTACGGATAAAGGAATTTCCTTACAACTCAATGCTCAATCACCTTCTTCACCCGTGCGGGTTGAATTTGCTTCAGGAAAAGCAGCCTACCTACGCGGCCAACCCGAATTACTAACCAAAGCCGTTGGATTGAACAAACGAAAAAGCCTCCAGATAGTTGATGCAACAGCCGGGCTTGGCAGGGATGCATTTGTCTTGGCGACACAAGGCTGTCATGTGACATTGATCGAGCGCCACCCACTGATCCATCTATTACTCAGTGATGGAATTAAGCGCGCGCACGAAAACGGAAAAGTCTCTAAACCCGCCAGCAATATGACCTTGGTTCATGCTAACGCCTTAAATTGGCTTGCACAAAATACTCCCAGCGATGTCGTATACCTCGACCCCATGTACCCTGCCTCGCGTAAATCGGCACTGGTTAAAAAAGAAATGCAGCTTTTCCACGCGCTACTAGATGATAACAAAGCGGAGGAAGCTCGTTTGCTAGAATCGGCCCTACAAGCGGCATTATACCGCGTGGTTGTAAAACGCCCCATAAAAGGGAATCAACTAAAAGGTATTGCCCCGGATTTTACCGTCAACGGCCGCAGTACACGCTTCGATATCTATCAGAACACATAGCATTTGAGATGAATGCTTACTCCGGCAGCCTATAATCATCCTGAGTCATCAAATCCACACCACAATCCAAAACGGAGATCCAATCAAGAAACTCATTGACCACTTTTTCCCCTTTGAACGGACGGCCATGCTGAGGCACTATCCATTCAATATCCAGAGGCCTCATCATATTAGCCCAATAGCGGCAAACCTTGTTTGAATTCATATAGCGACGATGAAAGCCTTCCATATAGGTAATCGCTTCACCGATTTTTTTAAAAGGCTTACTCAATTCACCCGACGCGAGATTCGCCCCCATATCTCCCGAGAACAATATCTTACTGATAGGATCGTAAAAATGAAAATTCCCTTCGGCATGCAAAAAGTGAGCGGGAATTGCCGAAATCCTGATATCCCCAAGCGCCATATTCATACCGGCATCAGGAATACCGATTAAGCGCCCTTTTGTGCGTCCTGCAGCCGTGAAGTGAGGAATAAAACGCTCCCAAAGCTGGGGAACCACGGCCTTACAATCCGTCCCCACCATCCAACGATTAAGGGATGCCACAATATCAGGGTCTTGATGTGAAGCGACAACATAGTCCAAACTACGCACAGATAAGTATTCGCTCAGCGCCATGAACAGACGCGTATAAGTCAGCTCTCCACCGGGATCAAAAAGTGCTGCATGACGATGATCCACAATCAAAAACTGGTTTGCTTGAACGGCCTCGCCGGTGACAAGATCCGAAAACAACACACAGATGTGCTCGCCATCGTTATAGAGTTCGAGTGCCATACAAGCCCTTTAAATCCCTTTCTTAGTTATTCTTGAATCATGACATCGTAAACCCAGGGTACCCAGAGTCACAAAGTCTAACACTCACTATTAGAGCTTAACATTACCAAATGTTAATTATCCTCCACGCTATACTAAAACAGCAGAACAATAAGTCCCTCCGCCCCAACCTAAATAAAAATCCCCGGGGCAAGCCCTCTCGCTTAACGCTCGACTTTCTCGTTTCTCTCGAAAGCGGGGTATTCAACCGGAACTTCATTTATCATCTTTTCGCCCCAAGGGGCGGGGAATAAAACCCGGAAAGATTAAATTTGCAAAAAACCGAAACCCTACTATCATTCGAGATCGCAAAGTCTCTCTCTGGAAACAAGGGCTTAAGCCGAATATTATATAGATAAGGACTCATCCTTTATTAGCAGGAAACCTAATGAATTTCTATAAAACAATCCTACTGCCCGTGTGTATCTTAATCCTCACATCTTGTGGTGGTAACGATAACAACTCCTCAGCAGACTCACCCGAAGTACTTGGAAGTTCCAGCGGGACACCGGGTGAGGGAAGCGAGGACTCTTCTAGTGAACAGCAATCCTCCATAATAGAAGAACCCGAAGATCCTAGTGGGAAACCGATTTGATGCCTTTTTTGAGGATCCCATTACAGGTCAAAACACCGCTTCTGGATATAAAAACCAGGACGATGTTCTAAAAACCTATCTCGATGATGCCATCCAACAAGGTGGATGGGCCGTGCGTGAATTGCATGGCATCGAAGACAATTCCTGGGGTTCGGTATCGCTGGTCAAATATACCGCCCACCTGGACTATGTTGTCGACAAGGTAAAAAACAATGAGGTATGGATGGATACTTTCACTCATGTAACCCGCTACCGTTCATCCCGTGCCTATTGCGGCCAGGCTATTGCGGAAGATACTGGGACAATCACCTTTAGCCTAGCAAGCAGTGAGAACTGTACAAAATATGCTACGCCACTAAGCGTCATTATTACCACAAATGGAGTAGACAACATTACGGCTACCCAGAACAACACAGTTATTCCCAGCACGCGTCTAGGCACAGGACAATACATACTGGAAATTAACCCCGCCGCAGGCCCAGCCTATGTGAGCAAACCCTAAGCTACTATAGTGGATCCCAAAAATTGGACAGGTAGCTAAGTTAACAATCCTGGCTAGAGAAACACCGATAATTCTATTCCAGGGTTCATATCCTGTCTCAATTTCTCTAGAGCTATAACGGGTGTAGCCGCGATATAATGTATAAATTAACAGGTCGCACCATACTGACTTATTTTCCCCCAAAATAGCTCCCAAC
>JAULBP010105350.1:0-10501 GCA_032355345.1 Lepetodrilus pustulosus | reverse complement strand
TTAAGAGTACGATTTCTTGCTCAACTCGAAGATTTGTTTGTTCACAAATCCTCATATAGAATCCGAGCTTGAGCATGAATTCGTACTTAAAAAGTTTCGTAATCTCTGGGCCTGGCCTCCTGATTATACAGCGAATTTAATAATTTTGTATTCCAACACCATTCCTGCTATACACTCTGCTGTTTGTGGACCTCGTCATCCATTAAAGCAATTTGCCGACGAAACGTTGCAATGATTTTAAAAGCATACTATCACAGATGGTTGACCTATGTAAATTATGTAATGAACAATCGAATTTATACATGAGACATCTTACGTTTGATTTGTCCACCCTATAGTTAATAATTACTGATGCACTTATTCCCCAACACTCGATAGTTATAAAATAAAATGCACATTGTATATGAATAAAATAACGTAGCTCTTGGGAACATCTATAACTGCTAGATCGAATTCCACGAATGTGGATCGACTAAAGGGATTGATGTTAAATATCACAAATGAATGTGGTTTGCATTTATTACTCAAATATAGTGCTAGCTCTCGTTGCAATCTGTGATAGTATGTCTTTAACATAGACATTGCATATACATTCCTTTTCTATCTATTTATAATATATTTTGTGACGGAAAAATTGACCCCCAATCTACATTACATGTTCATCTATAGCAAACATATACATTTTATTCTTTCAGTTTCAGATTGGTGAGACATCATGGTGTAAGGGAAGTAACTCTTTGTTAATAAGGAGCTTGTTAGGACTGTCAACTTATAAATGTGCTTGATAATGCATACTTGGTCGGAACAGTAAGACACACAACTTCAGTAATTTAGGAATATATTTACTTTACATTAAAAGAATACATACACACTACTTAGCTGTAATCAATCAAAGGTAGTGTTGAAATATTAGGCCACGAATAGAGCATAAAGAACAGGTTTACTATAATACTTACAACCCGTGGTAAAGTATCTACATGTAAGAATAACACATTACTAACATGATATTGTTTACTAGTATTCAGAATAGGCTTTAGGGTGACCTGGTGGTAGTGTAGACATAGCCATGGACTAATAACCCTTTAAATCGCCCCTTATGTCACTGTCTCCTGTATCAGTTGTTTGTCCTTACGTCAGCAGAAGTATTGCCATTATTATCTTGTCATTGCATTATTCACACATTAAATGTATATCAAGGAGAATGTTTGTTAAAAGTGTATACTCACCAGGGGGTTGGGAAGGAAAATAGGAGCACATTTATCCATTTACATTAAAGGCATACTATCACAGATATATATGCCCGTTTTTAACTAGTCCTTAGCTGCCACTACAAAGTGCATTCACTTGACATACATATAATCATGTTTGTACTTCCCAAAACCTTTATACAGCTGTACTGTAGGCAAAATTCAATTTCAACAAACTGTTTTGGATTTTGCTATTTATATAACAACCTGAACAATCTTAGTTCTTAGTCCTTCTTTATATTAACGCTTGGGGACATAACTCTCAAAAGAGTACGACGAAAGAACTACGATTACTTCATATATCATGAATACATCAAAGACAAGATAATTATTAGTCAGGACTAACAATTATTATAATATGAAATTTATTATAAATATCAAATGTTGGGGACTCATCCGGGTACCAGGGTACCGGATGTTGGGAACTTAGTATACCAGTAATAACAACTTTTTGGTGTACAAATCAAACGGAAATAGTCTCAGACAGAAATTCGTTTGCCCATTACCTAGGCCAATCAACCGTGATAGTATGCCTTTAATGTAGCGATATAAGCACTCTTTCCGGCATGGAATATAAGCGCAATATGAATGCCCACATTATTATTAAAATGACCATTATATGAGAGGAACGTTCAGTTATTTGCCTGATACATGAATTATATATTAAGTTTGATTAGTTCTTGATAGTCGGGCATCAAGTCGCTGCTGGTCTAAGGGAAGTAACTCAATAATGTCGTTCATTTCTCACAAGTCGGCACATACATGTTTTCGTGATGTAACCTCAGCGATAGATATATGAAAATAATGGACAAATAGACAATATTAAATATTTTACGTTTAACAATTTACATTTACCAGAAAGTACAAGCAAATGTGGCGTTAATGAAATCCTTTTCAAACGCCTAAATTATATTCTATCGACCACCCGAAAGGTACTTAAATTACCTCACTTCAAGTCCCCAATACTGTGGTACCACATCAAGTGAGAACGCGATTAAGTACCCCTGCAGGGTGCGAGGATACATATTGATATGAGCTATTATTATTATAATTATTATGATGATAATAATAATAATTATTATTATTATTATTATTATGGACAAATAGTAATAATAATAATAATAATTATTATTATTATTATTATTTTGTGTTAAAAGATTTGCATATTTTATTTTGTTTGGCATTGGGATTTGCTCTATCAGAGCGCATAGAAGCAACTGTTGCTATTGATATTATTCTACAATACTAAATCAAACTGTTAAGTGTTCGTGTTTCTTTTTTTGCAGTTTTTAATGTTTAGGAAAAGGGTATTTACAAATGGTGATTTAAGGTGTTTATTGGCTATTCTTCAACCACAAAGATGCATACCTACCTCCCACTAATCTGAGCGTGCAAGTTTAGATTAATTCTTGGTTTTAACACTGAAATGGCTGTCTCGTTCGGGATTGCTACTTCACTGATCACGACGTGTTGTTGTTCAGGACGAGGTGCAATAGGTTTGTTATTGTCTTTTATCGTGTTGTAAACTGCGTTTGGTGGATTCTTGACCAGCTTAGTGCTACTTCCATTTGTAACAAAGGTTTTAACTCGGGCATTCACACTTCCTGATGGTAACCTCATTTTACGAGTTGGAATTGTAATTATTGGACCAGGTTTATGTCCTCTATCTTTCCTAACACCATAAAGGATCCCTGTTTGTGAATTTCTAGAGACATTAGGTTTTGAAACTATTATATTCTTCACCAAATGTTTGTTAATTTCCCTCCGATTGGCTATGAATTCCGTTGACCGCATGTTTTGATACGGCTTCCCTTGTGCTCGACCACCTCTAGGTATTGCTTGGGGAACGTTGATTCTGTTTCCTATCGTCCTCTTCGGTGTGTCACTTCCTCCTTGATTAGCCTTTCTATTTTCTAAACGGATAGTTTTATGTATGCGTCTCTTCATGTCATCTGCAACCTTTTGCGAGCCGGTTGTTTTCTGACGTACTGATGTCCTTAGTATAGATTTGTAACTGTTGCTGCCCAAGGCTGTCTTCAGCCCTGGTACTTCCTTAACAGTACCGTCTTTCCCGTCATTTCGTCTTCCAGTGATTTTCTTATTATTGCTGATGTATTCACCAAGCTTACCAGTGGACGATACTTGTGAAATACTTCTCTGACGTTGATCTGATATTTCTTCACGAATTTCCATTATTTTAACGTTTTTCTTCGGTTTCAAATGTTCCTTATTTGAGTTTTCATGATATATTTTCTTTCCAGGGATATTTTTATTATTGCGTGCTTCATCAATCGTTGCTACATTTAACTCGCCATTGGCATCGTTTGAGTCTTCAGTCTTCCTCTCCTCAAAGCGGTAGAGACGAGTTCTAGCATGTTTCGGGAAAGTCCTATTTTTGGATATAACCGGACGTTTCCTGGTCTTCCCTCTACCTCGTGATTCCTTCTTCTGGTCCTTCCTTGCTCGAAGACGTCCTTCAGATCGTCTGACTTCCGCCTGACGGTGGACATCATCCAGATCACGACCCTTCTCTGACATGTCATCAGACTCTGGTAATTTCTTCCTGGGGCGAGCTTCTTCCAATATACCTTCATCTTCCCCTTTAATTTCATCATCTGTTCCAAGAGGCCGTAGTTGATCACTTTCATCATCTTTTTCTTCATCGTATCTCCTAATAAAGCTTTCCTCTTTCCTCTCTCTCACCTTGTTCCCTGGATTTCTATGATGAACACCGTATCCTCTGATCTGCTTCTCATCATCTTCAGAAGGTCGTGCTCTACCTACAGGCTTCTTATTGAACCGTCCTCGGTGATGATTTCCCTGGCGTACCTTGTGACTCCTCAATCTGTGGAAGGACTCATGCTTTGCACGTGGTGGTGTATGTACCTTGTGGAGCCTAGCAGAGGTTTCTGTGAAGCTGAGATTTCTAGAGACTGGAGCATATCTGGGCCAGATACGAAGCCAGTAGGCGATCAACACTACCAACATCAGGAGAAACACGTATAGGATAAAGTGTGAGAGTCTGGCCAGTCGGTGGTGCAGGCCGCGGCACCAGCGTGTCCTTCTGAAATAAATATATGAAGTAATATGACATATTTTCAAGGTACCTGCAATTGATTGATATTTTGTAACGTTTTATCGTAGTAATGCTGGACACAATATGATAGCTTACTCTATACATAGTGTATTTTGTTGAATATCAATTTATGCGATTAAAAACATGAAACTATACTGGACGTTGAAAATAAATAGATCAAATTAATGAAATGTAGCTTTCAATAATGCGAGCTACTGAAATACATGGTATCCTTTCACGAAGCTCTCTTATCCACTAAGAGACCATAGCGCTCTCTTTGCCGATAGCTAATGCACTGCAAAGAAAGCGCTATGGTCTCTTAGTGGATAAGAGAGCTTTGTGAAAGATACCTGAATTATAATAGGAATATATTTAGTAACGGATGCTGTGGATTGGAGGGAGACATTTCATGCGAAAATAACATCATGTCAGATAGTAGATGTATTTGTGGTATTTTACGTGCGCAAAGTTTATCCACTTGGTAATATTCGTCAACAAGCCAGGGACATCTCGACCATTATCATATGTATATTTATAATAGTAGAACTATTAGTAGAACTATTAGTAGAACTATTAATGGAACTATTAGTAGCATAGTAAATGTAAAAGATACATAAGAACAGGAGATGTGTTCAATTAATCTCTCATTGCCCATTGATTTGATTCCAATTACAATTGTTACAAACGTCCGTAAAATATTCGGCAACACGTACTTTTAACAATACGACATAGAAGTATCGGTATTTTAAAGTGTACTTTATTCTATTTAAGATGATACTCTTTCTTTATAATTGCCGATGCGCTGAATATAACAGTAAGTTAGCTGTATATCATTATACATGACAGTAATACATTACGAACTGTTCTGCTTAGATCAAATATCGGCCGTCATGTACATGTATTCGTTTGAATTGTTATTTATTTGCTTACGTTTCTGTATGAAGATAAAACAGATAGCTACCTTTCGTCCTCGACCATTATTGATAGTTCCTTGGTTTGGCGTTTCATGACTGCTATCTCTAACTATAACTTCACGCATGAACATGTGTTGCATCTACTGCTCGCTGTGTTAGTACGCGCGGATGGCGGGGTATAAACACACCTCCGTGTAAGACATTGCAACAGCTTTCCATACCAGTATTTCACCAGGGATTATTATATTAAATCTATATGTATATGTAATCCAAGCCCCGAGATTACGAAACATGTTTTACGATTTCATGCACCCTATCCCGACAGCTCGTACTATTCAGTATTACCATGGTACTCAGCGAAGATAGTATTTCAAAGCTGATGACCCTGTGGGCAGAGGTTGGGTTTCCCTAGAAATATACACGTCTTACGAGCGCATTGTGATGGGGGTCGTATCAAAATTGTATCTGTCATGTGTGGACACCATCCCTTTGGAAATGGTAGTCAACTGTCCTCATAGCAATCTAATACAGTATACATTAACGTTTCAATTGTTATTATTATCCACTTTCTAACATAAACTATTGCCGTAAATAAATATATCATTAAACAAATGTCAATGTTGGCGCAAATGTGTCAAATTTGTCACAGAAATTAAATATAATAATTAGAACTATCAAATGACTGTTATGTCTACATACGAGTTCAAGACGAACTCCGTACCATGATGAATAGACGTGATGTTCTCCTTGAATAAAAATATAATGAAACTGTAGACCTATATATGATTACGCAATATATTCGTTAAAAAAAAGACATTTAAGTTCCAAAAATAAATCTGAAAAGTGTTCACTCATGGAACATTTAATTCCCATTCTCATTTCGATTGCATAATAAGTAATAACATGGTGTTAAAATAACCGGCACTAATCGTAGTTTTCAGAAGACACCTACGCAAATTCGTTGTAAGTGTCGTGCTGTTATATAGCAATGGTATATTAATGTCGAGAATGTGACATGTCAAAATGCATTGCTTGTTCTGTTTAGCCTAACCAATTTATTTAAGTAAGTTAGGCATGATGTAGTTTTTCTGAGATAGGCTTCATGCATGGTGTCTTGTGGACATACTTACGTTAAAACAATTAATATTCAAATACAGGTAAAGCAAACCTATTGCAAACATTTCAATGATATGATGGCCAAAGGAAACATGGAATTTGCAATGGATGATACTACCTATGCAAAACAATTACTATATTTATGTAGCAATTTCCGGTGTAGTCATGCTCTCCTGACAGCAATAACACATCAGTCTGTGCTATACGATGTAACACTATACGAGGGATTTTCGTGTGTTCAGCATTATACGGAATGTTATTGGTTGCAAAACAGCAACATCCAAAACGGTGTACGATATTAAATTTAGAAACTATCAATTAACGATTGATATCGTCTAAATTCCAAACAGTAGACCTTTATCTCCTTAAAATATAAGTCATTTTGTACCGTTTCCTACCAATCGATTTGGTACTGTTTTCGTTAATTCAGTATTCGATTTTCGTCAATATCATGAGCCGTTTTGCGCCTGCACCCATCAGCTAATAATAATATGAACCAATAAAATTCCTTGTTATGTTGAACACACAAAACCCCTCGTAATGTGACGGTGTGGTGTGTAACACAGGCTGTTGTGTTCTCGCTGTCAGGAGAGCATGGTACTAGGTGGAAGTTCTAGACTTCAGAAAGGGAGATATATCTAAGGGAAGTAACTCTGGAGCAACTAGACTTTTCGGATAATAATATAGATACTTATTGGTAGTTAGGTTACCATAGTTTATTTACATTAAAATGATTATGTTGAATAATTAGAATAACCCACTCAATATGAGTTATTATGGAAATAATGTCCCTCGTGAAATTAATTATCAAAGTTCCTCGCATACATTGATTTCACTCGGGACATATTTTCCGTAATCACTCGTATCTTGTGGGTTCTCTAAATATTACTGTAGTCATTTATTGATTCATTGCTGCATATTGGACCACCACAAAGATAAATCGCTATTGGTAGTCACTCAATATAATCTAGATACAGTAGTACTAAGCATGCTAAGTTAGTAAGTAGATATCAATATGGCTTCACAAATATTGTAAAACACAAAATGTAAGGTGTTATTTGATTCGGGGGAATGGAGAGGAGTTGCATACTTTGGACATGTGCAATCAGTGATGGAAACTGACCAATAAAACATACTAGCCCGAATAGTGATACACATAACAAATGTTTACAAAAAAACATAAATTTCTACTACCTATCCCTTAGGATGTTAGGATACCTTTAGCATTGGGAGAAATGGCCCGGGCTAGCAGAGTAGTGTTAATTTCCATCCCTGGTGCATTAGCACGAAAAAAGGTTGCCAAGATAGCAGACTGTATCCTTTTCAAGAATTGATCATTTTCGAAAATGAGATGATAATGATTATTATGATAGACTATTGTTCAGATCACTATTGTAGAAGATTGATTATATTAGTGGTTTTTTTGGTCGCAGCAGGAATATTTCACCCATACCGTACATGACCATTCAGAATAGGACGTCCCGAATACACCACGCCAGCACGAATGAAGTTTCAAATAAACAATATTGACAATTTTGCAGACAACAATGTCTAAAAATGCTGAATATTTTGATTAGATATAATCATAAGATACATGCTTTCCTTCCTGAAGTTGATGACGAAGTGGCATTTGATTAATAAAGTGAATTACACATCGTCAGGATAGAACTTGCCCATTTATCAGGACAGTTGCATTCCTGTTAAGATTGTGCTGGGAAAACTGAATTTCCGGATTCATTTTATATAGGAAGACTGATATATGGTTTGCAGTAAAAAACTTGCAGATATGGAGTGAACCGGATATCAGAAGTCCGGATAAACTGGAATCGACTGTATCATACAGTGGTTAATACTAACATTTTGAAGCACTAGTCCTGATAATGATAACATATAGTAAAAGGCTAATAAATCCTAAATTAGCATTGGGCATTTTGGCTTTGGCTACAGGACT
This sequence comes from Lepetodrilus pustulosus, assembly GCA_032355345.1. Taxonomy (NCBI): domain Eukaryota; kingdom Metazoa; phylum Mollusca; class Gastropoda; order Lepetellida; family Lepetodrilidae; genus Lepetodrilus; species Lepetodrilus pustulosus. The sequence continues at coordinate 2,197 of JAULBP010105350.1, read as the reverse complement.
AGTGTTAGTATTAACCCCTGATATGTAGCAGTTCCGCCAGTATGGAAGATTGGAATGTAAATACTTCAAAGCTTATTGTTTCCCATGATACAGAGGATTATTACATGTTTAATTAATTTCAGATCATCAAAAACATCTGGATTATGTTCTAAGTGTTATCAAGGTAAGTGCTATGATATCGGGTACTAATTATTTTACTTTCGGACTATTCTCATGGTTTGTTCATTTCTATAGTTCGAGGCAACACCTTCCATAGTACTATGCTATGACAGCTGCATTTAGGCTATTACCAATTGATTACCATAATATAGTCTGGAACACATAGTTTGTTAACTAGGTCAAAACAAAAATAGACTAATCCACACTAAATATTCTCGGTCGGGAAATCCCCAGGCACAAAGTCATGATTCAGCAAAAATCACTGATGTACCACTTCAAGATTTGCATTTTAAAAGTTTATGATTTACTTGTATATACATTTTTCTGCAGAAATAATTAAATAGAACAAATATGAAAATATACAAATAACAGACAAATGAACACATACAATTTCCATGTCAGAATTCATTTCACTAAAGTAGGTCAGCTAGCTGTGATTGTATAGGATAAAACAAAATAATACATCAATTGATATTATAAGAACAATGAAGATTATCATATCTTTAGTGTTATAATAATGACTGGCATATGATAGAGTAAAGTACAGAAGTGTTGGCAGTTGGCCAAAACAATTTGATGGTCTGTTTACAGAAGTGGGGTATTAGTTCATATCTCGTGTCGCAGAAACAATATAGACCTGTGTGTGTGTGTGCGGGGATGGGGGGTGGTGGTGCTGTGGTAGATCATGGGACTGTAGAGTTTAAGTGTGCTTAGGGCCCTGGCTCCCGTTTCACGAAGGTGTCCTAACTATTTAGGTGCTCCTAAACAGTCATCACCTGGTAACAAATGTTTTATGATGACGTCACAAGTCTTATTCCTTCATAAATCAACATTGAACTGAAACTGAGTCATAAAGTTAGGAGCTCCTAAAGTTAGGACACCATCGTGAAACGGGGGCCTGGAATCAATGTCTGCTGAAGCTGGCTTTTGGATGTGGTCATGGTAGAATGCACTGTCTGAACTCCATATTAGTTCAGTTGTTGTCCTTGGTTTATCAGTGAGGCTGGTGGTAGCTCAGGGGTAGAATGTTTATTATTATTTTTTTTTAGCTAAAGGTACCGAGTTTAATTCCCATCTTGGGAGCCTGACATCAATGCTCGTGGAAGTTAACTTTCTGACGCGATGTTGGTATGATGGCAGTACTAGCTAGTGATCACAGGTTTACATTCAGCGCTACAGATGTTGTGGGTTTCCTCCTGTTCTAAACTGACAAGTCATGAAAGAATCTTGAAATCGACTCTAAATCCTAATACAAAAAGTTCTTCGGTACCAGTACCTAAACTGCCAAGGTGTGATCGGAGTGAAATAATCTTGAAAGTGACTCTACACCCCAATATAAAAAAAAACAGTTTGTCAGTACCAGTCATTGCTCGCAGGTTTACTGCAACATTCAGCACTATGGATGTTGCGGGTTTCCTCTTTCCCTAAACTGACAAGGCGTGATAGAAGTGAAAGAATATTGAAAGCGACTCTAAACCCCAATATAAAAAACGGTTTGTCAGTACCAGCCAGTGCTCATACTTAATGTATTCAATTCATGTAGGGCAGGTTTCCTTCTGTCATAAACCAATGAGCTGTACCTTGTATTACCTTGAAAAGCTGCCACAATTTAGAACTAACATAATTTCCACCTTGCATTATTATCATGATCATCACTAGCGATCTCTAATCATTATCTACATTGATAACTGTTTTATCAAGTTTGAATGACATCTTCTCTTGACCTGTAATCACTGGCTGGTACTGACAACCTTTCTTCTTTTTTGGGAGGTTGTTTGGGGAGGTGAATATTGGGGTGTATCATTGTCTGTTTTTGACTTTCTGTACCAGCTATAGCTCATTGGTATTTACAATAACCAATGACTTTTATTATCCTGATTACAAATAAAATACATGTACTGCACATAGAAAACTTTAACCCTCTCCCTGCTGCAGGCAACCAGAGATGCCCTAAAGAGCAGTGTATGTGCCTAATCCAGCAGGGTGAGGGTTAAATGGATCTTTGCTCAATACTAACATGAATATGAGCACTGGTAAA
>JAULBP010105339.1:0-10501 GCA_032355345.1 Lepetodrilus pustulosus | reverse complement strand
ATGGGATCCACATCTGACCCAGCCTTATATCCAAATCCGCTGTGTATCGAACCGTGTTATATCGAGGGGACACTGTAGTTGAAATGTAATGGCAGTAAGATGTGATCACAAACCATTAAAAAGTAGAATTAGCAAAATGCCATGCAAACACCATGTAATATAATAAAGTTAGCATCAATTGGTATATTTTTTGTAAAGATTTATTGCCTGGCTGCAAGTTTAGAAAAAACTTATCTTTGTGTGTAAATATATCTAGGCAATAATACATATCTTTCTCTCCGACTGCTGTCGGATCTGGCAAAATCTTATCTGGTTGCAAGTATGTATTGCACAGTTAACACCAATGATAGTCAGAGTGATGGAATGGCTCAAAAAAGCTGTTTGAAGGATCATATCTAGTGTCTGCTTGAGTTATTATTTTCGATGTCTCCCTCAGAACTTTCCTGCAGGCTGGTTGTATCTGACAATCCACTTTCCTATAGCAGCAATTGGTAGTTTTGTTAAAAACTTAGATTTTTGGAAATTAAATATTGTTGTCATGACTTTAAAGCAATCTACTTTGCAATATGGCAGAATTTTGGTTCCAAAGATCCTATTGAAATTGTGCTCATCAGGGCTGTATATTATCATGGAACGTTCTTTTGACAAGTTACTAGAGATGATATCGCTTCTAGTGTAGCCATGTGCTAAATCAAACTTAAAATACCACGTGTCATCTATCCCCTATGTATATTTTGTGATATTAATTGAAGAAAAACAATCTACTAGTAAATGTCATAGATACTTCATAAACAAGGTCAATGCATGTGGATAGATGATTCCTTTGAAGGTCAAGGTCAATGGTTAATGTCATTAATCTTTGTTTCGCTAGAGGCGTTTGAAGACCCGTTTTACTATGTAGGTCTGTAATCATGATAGTATGATAGGCAGTGATTTGGATTAATTCACAAGGCGGGTTAAAGTAGCAAATGATCTTATACAGTATTATGTGCTTGTCGTATGAAATATCTTCATTATCATGATTATGCCCCACTTGTTTCTGTTGTGCTGAGTATACATCTGTAGGTGGATATTGTGCAAAATACATTACTCAATTTACTGTTATCATTATTATTATTATTATTACAATACTAAATAACTAATAACAATTATATTATTGTTATAATTATTATTAAATATTGTTATAATTATTATTATTGTTATTATTATTATTATTATTATTACTACTACTACCACCACTACTACTACTACTACTACTACTACTACTACTACCGGTCCTACTACTGTCGTCGCCTATGGGTGAAATATTCACGTTGCGATAACATAAGGAAATAATTCAATTAATCAATACTACTACCGGTATCTCATGATATGTTGTGACTCTCATATATCGGCCTGTGATAAAGTTTATTACATTCATGTTTGTCCACTTTCCCCTTATTAACTGCAGTGTGTACTTTACCAGTGCATTTTGTGGATGTTTTTGAGCATAATGGAAGACTTTAATGTCATACACATATAGATATAAATGTATATGTTTCCATGGGTTGTCGCATAATGATGTCAAATGTCAATGTCATTGCATTTTCCAAATACCGTAATGAAATTGCGTCTGCATAATTTTATCTCGTTTAAAAATAAATCTGTGTGTTTTGTTGTTTTTGTGGTGGGGTCAAATTAATCTGGTAGATTGTTGATGGTAATATAACAAAGGTTGACATATTCATCTTAATCTGAAACATTAACCTTCATCCTGCTGGAGAAACCAGAAGAAGCCCAATAGAGTAATGGTCATGGTTTCTCCTAGAAGTCGACTACAAGTGATGTCTGACAGCGCAATATAAAAAAATTCATCCAGACATTTTTGTTGATCATGTTGATGGCCTACATCAATGGGAATGCCCATGGATGAAATTGATGAAATCAAATCAACATCAATGTCTGGTTGCCAATCATAGGAAGTGCTAATTACGTCCAAGCGGGCCGAGGTAGTCGTGACAAGTGGCTTGAGTGAAGGCTTGTGCACCCCTTCATCCCTGTGTCATCCCTGTCATCCCTGTGCCATCCCCTCATCCCTGTCCCCTCCGTTCAAGGAATCCTGTTGAGGAGAACATTGATCTGGCTAGTATATGATAAAGTTATCTGTTCCGTGGCATTCCAGAGATCGATACTGTGTGGCTGAATGCTGATGGTACGTTAGTCCAGATGAACATCTGTTAGAGGAGGCATATGCTACACACATGGTATGCATATGAGTAGCGCCAATTGGGTGATCTTTATGCTGTGCTGTCTGATCAATAGCGGTGCCAGGGAGCCTGATAATGATTCGGCGGGGAGGGGAGGGAAAGGAGGGGTGTCTTGTCTTTCAAATTGGATCGTGGACATTTTTTTGGTCGATATTTTGCCTGATTTTCGTTTTGATGTTGCCCTCTGATAAAATACGAGTGCTTATGATCTCAGTGCCAATTTTGGTTCTGATCTACAAGTATTGCTCTGGCAGTGCTGATCTCCGACTGCTAATCTCTGACTGCTAATCTCCAACTGCTCATATCTGTGTAGTGAGTCAGTGTTAATGGCACCCTCTCAGTTGCTGACCTCAATGCTGATCTCATGAGTAATGATCTAAGTTCTGATCTCTCAGTGCTGATATCTCCAGTGTTGTTCCCAGTTCTGATCTCAATGTGTTGATCTCCGAGTTCTGATTTCTCGTTGTGCTCATATCTCAATGTTGTTCATAGTACTGATCTCCAAAATCTGATCTCAGAGTATTGATTTCAGTGCCCATTGTAATGCTATTACTGCTGAAATGTGAGTGCTGATCTCTAAATGCTGATCTCTTGTGCTGATCTCTCTAAGTGCTGATCTTTAAGTTCTGATCTATCAGTGTTGATCTCTGAGCATGCCTTGCATAAGAGTCACATACTGAAACGCTACTCTCATTGTAGTTTGTCGTGCCGGTCTTCATTAGTAGGTGCATTAGTCAAGCATGGTTACATATTATCACCAATAAAAAAAAACAGCCAACAAGAACAATATAGCAAGACGTCTGCTCTCAAGACAAGATTATTTTGGGCAGTGGAACAGAATATCATGTAATCATATTAACAATGTGGCTGGTAATGCCACTTGGTCCAAACCCATAACTTTATTTTTATCTGTGTGTGATCAAGTGATTATGCAGACAATTTGCGGAGTGAAAAGGTAATTGCCTCTTCACTAAATGTCCATGTTTTAGTCTCAAGATAACATTGATGTCACTGGCTTCTGATCGCCCGCTATTGCTATCATCTATCATCTAGACATATTTCAAGAGGAGATGTGTCATTTCCTTGTCCTGTATGTAGCATGTCTACTTTCAGTACTAGAAACAAATTAAAAACATGTATTATATCTAAGGATATTTGGAAATTTATCAATGTGGATTATTTTTGTTTATGCTAAATTCATTGCTATATGGTCATGTTTGATAAAGCTATCAATTTCTATATGGCTATGATTGTAAACAGTGAGATATATATGTTTTTGTTTTTTATTAATTGCATATGAACATAAACCTATCAGTCTACAACTGTATAGCTTGCAATAACCAGAATTTATATCCAATGTTGGTAATACTTGTACATTGGTTCTTCTAAAACTCTTTATTATGTTCATATGTATATATTTTGTGTGACTGTTTCTGTTCTGATCCCTGAAGAACCATGAATGGCAATAAATGCACAACTTAACCTTGCCCTCACTGGAGGACTAGAGATGTCCTGTACAGAACAGTGGTTGTGATTAATCCAGCAAAGAAAATGTTACTTCCAAGCTGTTGACATTCCGATGACTCTGTTTGACTTGTCAACTAGTACGATCAACTATGTCCTGTATAGCGCCTCTGTCATTCCACTGTGGAATTCAATGAGGTATCAGTAGAACTCCACAAGATATCAGTGGAACTCCACAGTATATCGGTGGAACTCCACAAAGTATTGGTGGAACTCTACGAGGTATCAGCAAAGTCCATAATGTATCAGCGGAACTTCCCAAGTTATCAGTAGAATTCCACGGGATATTGGTGGAACTCCACAAAGTATCGGCGGAAGTCCACGAGGTATCGGCAGAATTCCACGATGTATCGGGTTATGTTAACGCTCCATAGGGATTCTTGGCCCTTCCCTCGTTTGTTATAGACCAATCAATACTCATTTACAGCTGGAATGTGGTGTGTTTATCCCAGTTCTGACTATGTGCATGTTATGCCAAGATGCCCTTGGGTTTAATACTACTGCCCGCATTTGTCGAGGGTTATTAAGTCATACTACATCCTCCCGTAGGATCTTGGGTCTTCCCGTAGGATCTGGCATCGCAATGGTGTGACAATGTAAATAGGCATGTGTAAGGAAGAGTAGGATTACATTTTCGAAGTTTTTTGCACACTGACAGTTAAAACGCAGCAAGCATGATGAATCGTGATTCCCATTTATTTTGTGGAATTACATACATTTAAAAATTGTAGCTTGGTTGTTGAATTATTAATGAAAATAAATCTGTTTTGTAGAAAATGTTTAATTTAATGCTGTTTGTAATCTGATTCTTATTGTCAGCTGAGATGAGCTATTTTATTTTTTATTGATTTTATTGGGATGTGCGAACATTAATATTTATTTACTATATGCATGAGCTGACATTTATGTTTTTATGTCAATTCTTCAGAGAAATTTCTCCATGTTCATTGCCGTTAGAGTCAACTGGCAATCCGAACTTTACGCTTTTCTGTAAGAGCCTATTCCGGTAACTTTTCATGCCTAGGGAGATATGACATTGACCATGTTGACAGGAGATTTGGTCCATGAGCTCTCAAATCAGGTCACTGCTTCAGGAAACTGACAGAATTCACGCAACACACATTTCAAGTGAGATTCCAGTGGGGAACTGGATGCTTTTTTGTGTGCTGAAGATGGTTGATCTCTGTTCGCTTTGATGCTGTAGAAAAACGTTTAGGAATTAGATTCTTTGTTTGAATTAATTAAGGAATTGAATATTTATAACTGAACTTTGATTACATAAGTTTTATTTCCTTTGAGAGCATCGTAAAAGTACATATGTCATGTACTATTATGGCATTATTATCTTTCTTGTAATTGATAATTTGATTATTTTTTTTATTAACGCAATGCAATGTCCCTAATGCCTTATTTTTCTTTCAGCATGGCAAATGTAAATATTTGCACAATATTATTGCATGACAATTTTCGTTTCATTTGATAATTTGATATGCTTTATGGAGTACATGTACAATGCTTTAATGTCCTATAGGAATTATCCTTGAGACAAAGTGGCTGGCTTTATCCCTGCACGGCATGTTTTCATGACATGCTCTAGACATGCTAGGTATTGACTAGGCCAACAGAGCTTTCTCTTGATGTGATAATACATTATACATTATGGTCTGTTTCAGAGCATGATTGATGTGTCGCTGACAACGCCTATCCAGGATGTTTCTGTTTACCAATTTCCTCTGGACCTGGTGTCTGAGTTGTTACAACAGGTAATCTTAAGTAATTCCATTATAGAGCAGCTTCTCAGGTTGAATGGCTATCATGTTATGTAAGAGTTCTGTGGTATGTTTTTGGTTTGATGTGCATGGTGCTCAAATTCACTGTCAGAAGGTCAGATCATGTACTTCTGATTAGCCATGTGGAAGTGCACTGGATTACAGAAGGAAAGCTTCGAGTTTGTTTACAATCTGGGTGCCTAATGTCAGCATCAGCCTTCTTTCGTAAATGGGTGAAATATTCCCACGACGACATTTTAAACGTCATAGTCAGTCATTCACTCAGTACCAGCCAGTGCTTGCAGGTTTACTGCAACATTCAGTGCTACAGATGTTACTGGTATCTTGCTGCATTAACTGACATGCTGTGATGTAAGTGGAAGAATGTTGAAAGCAGATCGTGATGCCAAATGAAAAATAGTAGAAATTCTGCAGTGGAGAATAATTATAAATATTGAGAACATAGATAATAATAATAATGATAATAATAATAATACCTGTAATAATAATAATAATAATAATAATAATAAAAAACAGTAATAGTAATAATAATACTCATAATGGTAATGGTAATAATAATAATAGCAGTACATGTACATGTAATTATAATACTTTTAGAAAATAAGAGAAATAAAATAATAGTGATTGAAATAATACATGTAATAATAAAACACTTACATACTTTTTGATTCCATTCATATTTAGTAATTTACATAGCAAAAGTGTGAAATATTTTTGCTGTAAACTTTGTCTCAGTAATTCATAATCCACACACATGGCATTATAACATTCTCTATACCGTATCAAACCAAGATGTTACTTCCAGCACCTGCTAGCATTTATGTTACCATCTTAACCTACCTGGTACCCACTTCCTACTTGGTCTACAGAATAATTAGTTAACTAGGTCACTCACTTAATGTGGAACCACAAGCTAGAGTGTGTATTAGCGTTGAGGAGCAACAAATCCTAGAGATCCATAGGTTGTTCACCCAAAGCCAAAATCTGGCACCCTATCAAAGTACAGCCATGCCTGATAATACTATTAGCTCCAGTGGGAGTGATTCACCTCCATGCAATACATTCCATTGGTGATGCAATGTCTACACAATGATACAATATACTGTTATCGTCCTTGGTTGTACTGCGAGAGATTGCCACTTTTGTAATTAATACGACCATCCGTATTTCATTTGTTATCTGTGACCTTTAAAGGAATTCCATATTCCAATCAATGTCATGTAGTAATCCTTCTAAATCACTGTCCTAGAATGATTTATACATCTAAAATAGCAATAATTCCGGACATGATTTAGAGTGATGTGGTGTTAAAGATGAAGACCATTGCAACAGTACATACCCGGTATTGATCATTATTAATGGAATATTAATTAGGTTTATTTTATTACACATTTGCTGCATGTAAGTAAATAAAGAAAATATCACTAGGTCACCAGCTGTGCTTTTTGACATGTTTTGCCAATCAATTTGGGATTTTGGAGCTAGCAATGCTATATACATCGACACTATATTACCAATACATCCACACTACTGATACATTACCAATTACATGTATTCCCATTATTCTTGAACATCTTAAGTAATACACTGTATTTGTAGACAAACGGAACCCACTCGGTGGAAACTCTGGTTTCTGTATACAGGGAGTCCTCTGGTTTATCCATAAGCATTCCTCTTGATCTCGTACTGTAATTGTAATGATGTCTGTTAAATCTCTCTGAAGGCTACCATTTACATTACAAACTGTGATGTCAATAACGGCTACCATTTTCCTTTTTTTTCTTTCTGTTATGGCTGCCATTTTTCTTCCAAACTGGCTTCTGATTTATGATCATTGCAAAGAAACCTCTACTGTCTGTCTGTCTGTCCACAGTCAAGTGTGTGTCCTTAGAGCTAGATGAATATCTGTCTGGTGTCCACATTGGCAGGACAACTTGATGGCAATGACATCGTACCGTTAGAGAGCCTGGGCATTGGTTCTCAAAAGTTTTTATTATGCATTATCTAGTCATTGTCGTCAGTTTGTCTGTGTTCTGTGTTTTGCTCTTGTTGGCATGATGTTTTACATTTTAGTCTTACCACTTTGAGTTATGTCCCCTTGCATTAATATAATGAGGCAAAAAGAAATACAACCATATCCATGGGGTTGCTGTGGAATTTTGTCTACCATACAGCGGTGGAAAGGTTTTTGGAAGTACATGTATAAACATGATCTTATATATGTCGGTGAATATACTTTGCAATTGTAACTAAGGACTAGTCCAAAACAACCATCAATATCTGTGATATTATCCCTTTAAAACTTAATAGCTCGGATAGTGATACATACATGTATAACAAATGTGCTATGAATTTATATTATGTAGCCTTTAAAATAACTTTCACATTTGGAGAAATGTACCAGTGTAATGTGTACCAGTGGCTAGTGTTAATTTCTATTCCTGGTTGCTCTCAGATGTCCTCCCCCCCCACCCAACATAAATAGCTCATCATGATGCATGTGGCATACTGTGAAAGTGCAATTTTGAATCCTTACAAGAATGAAATCAAAAGGAACATCAGACTACAGATAATAATTAATTAGGGATTCTTATCTGAGCTACCAGTACCCAACACCTCATCCAGTAAAAACTCAGAATTGGTGGGTGAAATGCATAGCACAGCATATTGATTTGGGATCCTCTGAGCATTGGTATAAGAGCTTCTCCAAGACCTTCTGTTAAAATACGAGATCCACCACAAACCTGACTCCACTCGTGGATAAGTGGATCGTCTTTCAACATGTTGTATTAATTCTAGCCATTTGGTCATCTCCTGTGCAAGTCTGAGAGATGGTGCTAATTTCATGTCATGAAATACCCCAACTGGTGCTTTATTTACACGATTTAAGAAAAGCCATTCTGTTCTTTGTCACGAGACCAAATTGCTTGAATCACGAAGCGTATTTCTTTGATGATTTAGCATTCTTGTTTTGATTACAATATTATCTCATTATGAAGAAAATAATATTTGTGGGTGAAATATTCCCACTTTGATGAAAAACACTAATTCAATCAATCGATCGATCAATTTAATTCAATGAATTAATCCATTTAATATTTGTTTTTATTTTCAGAATTCAGATGTCATCTCAAAACTTGCTCATGAAAATATTATCGTAGCACTAGCACCTTTACTTGAAAATAATCATCCCACACAAGAAATCTGTGATTTTTTCAGCAAGGTGAGTTTTACTACTTTATTTATTTAGTAGATAAAATTATATTAACTTGTGTGTAGATGTTTATGTTCCAATATTTGCAATTTCATTCTGCTTTCCAATACAGATATCTCAATGATTTTCATGTAATTGTAGATAATGTTTCCTGAGTAGTAAGGGTATTGTTTATATAATATTCCAAGAATTATGGAGAGTATTCTATTTCTACTATAATTATTAATAATTTAATAGAAGTATTAATTTCTCATTATATTTTTTTACTTTGTCATAATATATACTATGACAAGAATTATGGAGGCAATTCTAATCCTACCTAATATTATTATTATAGCCATATTTAATTTTCCATTAATTTAATAATCTTTACTTTGTTACAATATCTAAACATATATGCAAAACTAACAAAATAATGTTGAGATCTATTCCCTGGGCCTAGATCCGGACCCAAACTTGCAGGCTATTCACCGGACCTGGACCCAATTCCGGGCAATCTGATTGAGTCACATGACCCAAAATATTACTGAATATTTTCTTTACCCTATCCCTGACCATATGAGCCAATCACATTGCCAGGAATTGGATCCAGGTACAGGGAATAGACCACAAGTCCAGGTCCAGTTCAAGGTTCGGGTCTGGGGAATATACCCACCAATTAGTCCAATTAGCTATTCCAGCTATTCCAATTAGTTTTCACTTTTGCACTTGTCCCTCTAAAGGATGTTCATGTAACTTATATGTGCTATTTAAAAGCATACATCTGTGCTATGAATATTCCAATGGTAAATTGGGTCCAAAAATAGCTCTAGTTTTAAGCCATTATCAGTAAAAAGATATCGTAATATAATTGAGCACGAGGTAAGGTCTCTATTTCCCCAAAGACATCTGTACATTCTCTTTCAGCATGCATGCTTTAATACGGCATGTCTTTAGCAAATAAAAAAAATGGAAAGAAATAGGTTGACAACTGCGAGAGGCATTATGTGAGATTATTCATGAATGTCCCATTTAGCCGTCTTGCTTCTGGTGTTGGTGTCATTGTGTTACCATAATACCACCAAGTAACAGCTTCACGTCCGTCAGTAGTTAAATATCATTACCTAGTTATTGAGAATAATTGCTGTTGTGTAAGGCCAAGACAAGATATACCTGTTTTTCTGGTTATCCAACAGACCCTAGCTTACAACCACTGACTATTATATATATAGTTGTTTCCTTCATATTTTCACTTGTTGCTCACCAATATCTCAAAAAGGATGGCTCTATCTTCACATTAAGTGGTTGTTGCCATAACATAAGAATTGTAAGCATTGAAGTTACTGCACACAATGATATTCTTGTAAGATCACCAACTATTTGTTTGTCAACACTTGTAACATCAGCAACTATTCGTTTGCCAACAACAACTATATTTGTTCATCAGCTGTTATTCTAAAATGTAATCGCTCACTTTCTCTGATTGTGGCTGCTATTTTTGTACAAGTGCGATAGTAAACATCTGTAAATGTTTTCCCTTATGTTTCTGAGTTGTATTTTTTCCTATTTTGACATTCTTAGATTCATCTCGTAGTGTGTGGGAGTTCAGAATATGCAATTCCATTTAGTAACTTGTCCCCTTAGAGAGTGGTGACAATGTCATTTAATAACTTGCCCACTTAGAGAGTGATGACAATGTCATTTAATAACTTGCCCACTTAGAGAGTGGTGACAATGTCATTTAATAA
>JAULBP010105338.1:0-18788 GCA_032355345.1 Lepetodrilus pustulosus | reverse complement strand
ACACATTTAGTTACATTTCCTGAGAGTATATTCATTTATCAATATTATGGCCAATTTTCATCAACATACATTGATATGTAGTTGTTGAACAATCCAAAACAAAATTGCCTATGATTCTGGGTAGTAGTGCCACCTTAAAATTACAATCACAATTTATCGCAGTCACAATGGTACTTTCATAAAGAATCCTTAGCCAAAGATTGTCACGCACGAACAAAATGTAAATTTGCTGACATTGAATAATCAAGTTTCTAGTAATATTGCTACTGCACTGTAAAATAAAGAAAAATGTGGGAACACTGTATTTATGAAACTAATAATAATAACTGTACAAAATAATAATTAAATAACAAGTTATATGACTACCAGTATACGACAATAATTGCTTTGCAGATGTGAACCAATTCAATTAAATTAGTAAACACGCATGATCCAAAGAAAATTTACTCAAGCATGACAATAATCACTTTGAAGGTCGCTCATCCATATAGTGATAGGCATCTCTTTTCCGTATCCTTCTCTGATCCATATCCTCCTGAATCTACGATGGTGTGGGACAATGGCCCAGTAGATAGCCTGATACGATGGCCTGATACAATGTCTTCTTCGTATATTAGACACAGAAGTAGCACGTGCCCTCTGTGCCCAATTACGTTATTCCCAAGTTGCGTTACTTGCAATGTTCGTGATCAGAGCATGTAATAGCACTAGAACCTACCAATAGCGAAATAAAACCAGGCCACCTCTAACGAATCTAATCTCCTCTAAATCATTCACATGCCCAACACAGCCACAGCTACACAAGCCTTCAATGGACAACTATTGTATACAAATTAATACAAGATTTGCTATGATACGGAATTGCAGAATTTTTGTAACACCAAGACAAAAAAACGAAACAATTCTCAAATAATCCATGCATAAAATGGACAAAACAGAACATTTGTTATTTCTGGTTAAAGCTATCACTATATGATTTTGAGGTATAACCAAGAAGAAATTTAAATACATTTGTACTAGGATAAGTTACGATGTAAGTAACAAATTGTAAACACCCTATTTAACCCTCTCCCTGCTGGATCATGCACAAACACAGTTTTTTAGGGCATCTCTGGTTGCCTGTAGCAGGGAGAGGGTTAAAATGCAGACAGGGAGAGACTTAGGTACCGATGCACTGTCTGTGTTTGTGTGCAGGGCGTGGGTGGCAGGCAGCAGTGGACAGGTATTACATCGTTAGCGTACCTGTAGGTACGTGTGTGCATAATTGATGAAGCTGGGTTTGACCAAGATCAAAGATGGCTGACACGGAACACGTACAGGTGAGGATAAGGGTGCATCTTGATGGAGCACACAGAGTGGATGCAATGGCTACACAATGATGCAAGCTTGGTCAGGAAATACTTTTGTTTTATCATTTGTTAGGCGCACTTCACAATTACCAGTAACTAGGGGCGGGATGTAGCGCAGTGGTAGAACACTGGACTTAGGAGCAAAAGGTACTGAGTTCAAATCCCGCCCCACAGGGGAACGACATCAATTTCGCAGAAGTTACATTTCTAATGCGATATTGATAGGTTGCACTGTATGTAGAGTGGCACTACAGTTATCATCCTTGGTCTGTCAGTACCAGCCGTTGCTTGCAGGTTTACTGCAACATTCAGCGCTACGGATGTCGTGGGTTTCCCCCTGCCCTAAACTGACAAGTCATGGTGTTAGTGAAGTATTCTGGAAAGTGACTATAAACCCCATTACAAAAAAAAACAGTAACTAAATAAAGATTTATCTCTAAATTGTTTTAAAGTAATTGTGTTTAATTATTTACCATGATATAGGATGAAGACCAGACAAACTTTTATGAAATATAACTCGGGTGAAAGTGAAGCTCGTTTGAGCTCGGCTGGTGCGTGGATGGGCGACCGAGAACCTGAGAGTATCTAGGATTCATTTCCGGACCACAATGAATCACAGGCTGAAAAACTTGTGGTGTCACCTTTGTTCAAACACGCCTCTGTTCACCCAGCAGAGGATGGGTACCCAGAAGGATGTAATGGGCATGTGAATGAAAACCGTCTAGTGCCTTGAATGGCAGCTTGGGTTGCATACTCCCCAGGGAGTTGAGAATGAACATAAGAGAATACAGGTACCTTGACCATGGTAATAATGTAGAATGCTGCATTCAAGTGTGGAATTGGTGCAATATAAATGTGTACATTATTATTATTAATATTACTTTGATAACGTCACCTTAGAGATATTCTGTTTCACACAGGAGTGTCTGTAGAAGACTGGTTAATTTGATACAGTGAACTAAGAGATAAGCTTCATAGTAAAAAATATTTTATTCACAAGCTGTAAATTTTAACATCATATTGTGGCAGTTCATTCATCTTGTAGATATCTCATGGAAGATTTAACCTTAACCATGCTGGCGGCATCTATTTTCTCACTCTGTAGATTTGTCATCTCTGCATTTCCTAACCTGATCAAAATATTCCATAGACACTCTTATAAATCTTATTGTATAAATATTTGTTATATAACCCCTGAGAATGGAATTTCCATAAGAAATATTATTTCTATCTGAATATGGAAATCTGACCAATGTCCTGAAAAAGCTAAGAAATCCTTATTCCATCTATTGCTGTCCCCAGTTCTTATATAAAAAGTAAAGCTAAAAATCAGCACTTCTACAATAGTTCATGTAACAGAGCAGGTATATGCTGTAACTAATTAACCTGAAGTTTTACAGCAACTATAATTATTATTATTTTTCATATCAATTCCTTTGTATTTACCAATGAATCGTAAACTCCCACTCTTTCATGTCATACTTAACCTGTTCCCCCATTATAACTCCTTTATACTTAACCTGTTCCCCATCATAATTCCTTTTTACTAAACCTGTTCCCATTCAGCATTCATAACCCCTTTATACTTAATCTGTTTCCCATCACAACTCCTTTATACTTAACCTGTTCCCCATCTAAACTCCTTTATACTTAACATGTTCCCTATCATAACTCCTCTATAAACCCATTCCCCATCACAACTCTTTTATACTTAACCAATAACCTGTTCCCCATCAATGATACCTAACCTATTCCCTATCCTTCTCCTTTATACTTAGTTTGTTCTCCGTCATAACTTCTTTATACTTAACATGTTCCATGTAAAAATTCCTCCATATCTTACAATGTTCCCCATTATAACTCCTCTTTCCTGTCATACCTCCTCCATAACTAATATGTTCCCCTGCTATACTTAACCTGTTCCCTGACATAACTCCTCTATACATAACCTGTTCTCATTATAACTCCTCCAAACTTAACCTGTTCTCCATTCTAACTCCATACTTAACCTGTTCCCTTTAATGGCTTTAACTCCTCCATATAACTACTCCAGACTTAAATCTATCCTGTAATAACTCCTCGATACTTAAACTGTTCCCTGTTATAACTCTTCCATAATTGACCTAATAATTATCTCATCCTACCTGGTACCCATTTTTTTAACAAAACCACTTGCATAAGGTGAAAGATATATAGTTGTCTCTTCACATGTAATGCATTACATTCCACTGTACAATATACTTAATACAATTTATATCCTAAAATTCCATATACCTTCAGTGGCAATTATTTCTTACAAGATAAAAAAAAAAGAACTCTGACATAATCATGTCCCCCTTGCTCCAAATATGCATCCTGGTGTGCCATTTCCACATGTACAATATAGCAATTATTTGATAAACCTCAATACTTCAACCCCGAGATAAGAGTTCCTACTTTCTACTTCTCTCGGCACGTATCTATGAGAATACATCCAGTTCCCATTAGCCTATCACTCCATTCCATTCAGTGTTCCATGCCCACCCTGCTCATTGTTCCCCTCTCCCCTGTACACATTACACCTTAGACATGATATTACGCCTAATTACACACAGCCTCGGGGCACCTTGTCCTCAATTGACTGCCCACGTCCTTAAACACCCATATCACAGTGCCCATCCTTATACACCCATGCACATTCCTGTCTGCCTTATCATGGTACCCACATATGTATTGGATATTGTGGTACTGTACTTTTCCTATACACCCATATCATGTCAAAGTATCCATTCCTGTCACCCCCTCTTAACGTTTCTCTGTCCCCTAGTCATTGTCACATGCTCATCTAGCAGTCCTGTCCTGTCCTGTCCTGTCCCATCTCATACTGTCCTCCACATCCCTAACAGTCCTCCTCCTCCTCCTCCTCCTAATGTCCTCCCTTATCGTCCTCACTCCTCGAGTGAAGTGACCATTTCTCAGGGTGAGTGAAGCACCTTATAATGAGGTAGTTGATCTGCGTGCTGATCGGCTGCTTCTATACTCAGTCTATGGGCTCCCAGCTCACACAGACACAGACACACACACACAGAGACACCACGTACATACAGTTCCTCCACTGACAGTGGGAATTAAAGGGCTCTCTCTCTCTCTTTCTCGTTCTCTCTCTTCAGCACTCTCAGACTACCGCTACACTCCAGCACGCTACACACCAGTGGCACGCGGTCGGCCGGTCGGCACACCGAATGAATGAACTGCATCAGCATGCAAGTAATCAGCTACGGTGAGAAGCCTATCTGATTGGATATTGAGGTCTCGTCACTAGTGTACTGTGTTGCGGAACAGGTAAAGTTCATACACGCGTGGCGTGCCGTGGTGAACAGTGAGTGTGGAGTACTCTCATCACTGTGCAAACGTAACTGTCCTCCATCAATCCCACACCATCACCGAGGGTGCAGGAGAACAAAACAGCCTCTCTGGATATTGCAATGTAAATTGCCGTAATATTGTATAACGTGTCCAGGAAGCACCGTGCCTTTAAGGATACGTGGTGTCAGTGTTTCGATATCAGTGGATAGCCTACCTTCCTACTATAGCAGGTAAGTCAGGTGTGACATGGTAATTGTGAACACTTTATATTGCATTAAGGTGAATAACATGGACAGAGCTTGACATATATACTATTACTGTACCTCACGGCTTGGGTAGACTGTCAACATACAGCAAGAGTCACACACTTCCATGACCATAAGCATGCACGCAATATACATGTATACTCAAACATTCGCAGATAGATAGGTTCTGATTACTCCTGAAACAATCTTGTGTAACCCAAAAAACATATATATTTTATCTTCAGCATGCTTAATAAGTATACTACATGTATGAATATTATTGATAAATTAGATATGTATATTTTTCACCTTATATTTTAGATTAGTTATGAAATTATTATATTTCATACTTTTCACTATTTTCTACACTGCCATTACGACTCTATAAATTCTTGACTATTTAAACTTGTCAAAAGTAAGCAACAACAAGTTTAAATGTCATTAATAATTGGAGTTGTAAGTATGCATACTTAACAATCTACAGCATTACACTGCTGTAAGGATCATTACTTTCCCTATATAGACACATGTCTAACATTCACAGCTACAATTTGTAAGTTTGAATGCGTGTACGAGTGTCTCTTTGTGTCTGATAGATATTGTAAACTTGCCGTAAATAATTTAGCAATGTAAAGTACTGCAGAAATGAGACCTGCTTAGAAGTTTGAAAGGAGCACTATGTGATAATGTAAATACTTATGAAGACACATTATATACAAGTCTAGTTTTCAGACGAGTTCATCGACTCAGTTCAGTTATATTGCATACAGTGTGACCACATGGTGAAGAGCCCATTCTTGTAGCAACTCTGTCCAACAGTAGTACGTGTGCGAGTGTATGAAGTGCAGAAACTGCATAAACATACATACTCAAACCTGACAGATGTTTATTGGTTTGATTGCATCAAATCAGTTACGGTGGAGATTTAGTAACATAAGTTATGAATCCGTGAGTGTTACTCTATAAACATGAAGCTATAGGAAAGTCTCACTTTTTTCTTTTCTTTCTCCATTAACAACTTTTCTGACACTGACAGTGAAACTTATCCCTGATTTGGTACTCACTTAAATATTCAATCTATGAGTAAATATTTCTGAAAGAATTACAAAATGTTACAAAATATGTAAGGTGCAGGCTGTGTTTAAAGGAAAGGTGAAAAGTGAACTCAGAACTATGCAAAACAAAAAGTTAACTTTTTAGAGTTTTCTGTCAAAAAGTAACCATCTGAGAGTTATAACTTCTCATATCTTCAAAAGTGAACTCCTCCGAGCTATCTGTCATGTGTCATTGTGGGATCATGCTACATAGCTTAGCTACGTTGGTTTCAGTTTCGTGAATTCTTCTCCCAATTATTAGCATATCATAAAGCCTGGATTCCTAAAAGTTGACACGGTACTCAGGAAACGTGACAATTCTGACTATTTGTCGGAGGACAATGGATTAGAGGGTGATATAGATTTATCTACAACACCTCTGTAGTCGGATAAGCTGGACATGTATTAAACATTAGCATCTATTAAATAGCGGCTCATTGAAATAAGATTCTAAATTGCTTACATTTGTGTCTTTGTTACGGTAGTTATGAGTTTCTTATGTTCATTTACATATAAGTAAAAAAAATGAATAAACCTTTATGAAATCTTCTAATATCGATTAATATGTGTATGATACATTAAAGTAACATAAATAAACTTTGCTTGGATATTATTCTGAATGAATAAATTTGAATCAACACTTTTATAAACATAAAAGTAATTATGGGCATTATTCATTTAGTATTTTTATCAGAAATGTGTTTGATAAAAATAACATACTTTATATATATAGCAGCAACCTACAACAGTGAACACATTCTGAATGCATCTACTATCTATGATGTCTGTGTATGCCATGAGTTTTGGTAAAGAAAGGAATCACATGAAGTCATTGACAAGAGTTGATGATTACCAGCTCTACACCTTTGAATCCAATTTGACAACTCATGAAAATCAATACCACTTAAACGTGCTCGTTTGACTTTTTGCAAATTTCATTTTTAGTTCTGTGTTTGACTGGTATGTAAAAAGTTCATGCAGTCAATGCTTATTAGTTTATGAATTATTTCTTTGGATTTTGTAAAACTTTTCTGACAAAAATCACTGACATGAATTTCTTTGAGAATGAATTGTTTGTCACCTCCAGTGGCAGCCATATTGGAATTTCTCATACAATAAATTATGTCCAAATGTAGCTTGGCTTCCGATCTTTGATATGTTTGTAGTAGACAGTGTTTGATCAATCCTGCAGTATGTTCTAACTTTGCAAGTATTTTCGGTTATATACTGTAAACCCAAGATAGACACATCGGCTACAGTTCAGTATAGATTTCAATACAGTATGGATGAATTTGATGAAGTCGCGGTAGGACGTAAACTACGAAGATATTGCCCTCAGGTCTGGCTGCTGTAGATCCAAATGTCACATGGAAGCCATATAAAGAAAAAAATCTCATATATTTTGTGCAATCATTCAGTTAATGTTGTAGTTAATAAACATCCCAAGATTAGGTATGATGTCTTATTAGATATTCTTTGTATATTGGCATATCTCTGTCTGTGACCTTCATGGCTAAAAATATCTTTTAAGAAAATGATAGCTACAATAGTTTTAATTGCTCTTTTATGAAGTATACATTCAAATTTAACCAAAGATGTCATGAACTATTACTACCCCATATAAAACTGTACTATGAAAAGAAATAGAAGTTGACATTTATTTATATCTATTTTCAGTTTAAAATTTACAATATTAAAAAAAAATGTTTTAATTGTATCTTGTATCCATGATGCATGAAAGGCTAGTTTTGAGTACACAAAGATTCTAATGTAACTAGTTGAACACAGGCTCATGTTTAAGACTGTGATCTGCACCTGCACATGTTAGACATGGTTCACACAACACCAGGATAAAGAAGGAATGGATTAACAGTCAGTTGGCTTGCAGTGTCTGTAGGATATTGACAGATGGCATCTGAATACAGAAACAATATACAGTTTCTATACATTACGTTTGAAAACTATTGACACAAATTGGGAAAAGTTATAATTTACATACATGTATGAAATGTTTATCAGTTGTGTGTATATTTATGTTAAATATAAATACATTATGATAAGTAGATCACTATCATCTGTTATTGTCCATGTATATAATCATATAACAACCTCCACAGATAAATATTCAAACCTTTATCAATACCGTATTTTCCCGTATATAATACGCTTCCATGTATAATACTAGTATTTCCCCGTGTATAATACGCTTCCATGTATAATACTCACCCAGAGTTAAAGCCACTCAAGTGCATAC
Organism: Lepetodrilus pustulosus; assembly: GCA_032355345.1. Classification (NCBI taxonomy): domain Eukaryota; kingdom Metazoa; phylum Mollusca; class Gastropoda; order Lepetellida; family Lepetodrilidae; genus Lepetodrilus; species Lepetodrilus pustulosus. The sequence continues at coordinate 10,501 of JAULBP010105338.1, read as the reverse complement.
AGCATGACATTTAACTGTCATAAATCTTACTTAATCACGCATTCACACCAGTAATTAACACTTCAATGATTAGTAGGCTGCATACTGATCTAACCAGCACTATGTTGGCTGTTATGAATGTATATAGACATGAACACTGCAAAACAGAATGCACTAATGCCTACAGCTATTACTGGACCCAAATGATAGACACTGTATAAGTATCAGTAATATGCATACTGATCGTGTCAATATAAATGCCACACTTTTGTTGCCACCTGCTATGAAGCTAACCGAGAAGCACATCTATATAGTTAAATAGTAATTCCATCTATCTGACATGTCTATAGTATGAGATGAATGGTATAACTTGTTTTACATATTTTTTTTCGGATTCAATTTTCTCCTTTCCATATTTACACTAGTTTGTTGTTAGATTAGGGTCCCTGACAATGACAAAGCGTTGACAAAGAGAAAGAAAGTAAAAAAGCAACATGACATTTCAATCTTTTGAATAATATTGATTTAAAACAACAATGGTTAACAGTATATCAATACATAGGTTGTCCTGATATTTATTTACCATATAATGCATGTGCACTGTATATTGAATACTGAATTTAGCAGTTTGTTCATTTAATCCAAAATGGACAATGTGTCAGAATTGAAATAGAGTAAATATTCTGGAAACAGACCCAGCATCTGTTACCACAGGTTGCATCAATAATTTAGATATTTTGTTATTTGTAAAATAGAGTGGTTTTATTGTCATGTTTTTAAAGTAATCTTGCATAAAATACAAATGTTATAATCGGCAGGTTAGTCATGAAGTAAATAATTGCCATTTAGTGTATCTCTGGCTGATGATTCATTGATTACAACATTTCACAGAGCCGTCATTTAACAATTATTTCTGTACTGCTGCTTCAAGAGAAATTAATTTCAATTTGTGGGACATATGTAGGGTTACAAGTGGTATGCATGTTGGGTAACCAGTGGTATCATGTATAGTAACAAGTGATATCTATATGTAGAGTAACAAGTGGGATATATGAAAAGTAACAAGTGGTATGTATGTAGGGTAACAAGTGGTATCATATATAGTAACAAGTGATATCTATATGTAGGGTAACAAGTGGTATCATATATAGTAACAAGTGATATCTATATGTAGAGTAACAAGTGGGATATATGAAAAGTAACCAGTGGCACTGGTATGTACCCAGCCGGCACATCACGACATACAATGTCGATATGATGTCGAATTGACGTTGAAACAACATCAGCGATGTCATGATATAAAATCAACGTCAATTCGACATCGTCTCGACAACGTAGGTCACGATGTGCCGGCTGGGAAAGCCTTCTCCAACTATGATGCATAGACAGAACTACAAAATAAAATATTTTAATAAATTCTAAAAAATTGAAAGAATGATAGTTATTTTTACCTTAAGGAATGCAAATGAGACCACTTTCCTTCTAGCAATCTTGAAAAGCAGGTTTACGTAATCCAAACACGTATGTATATGGAACCTGAACACGCAGGTATACGCAATAGGAACACGTACAAAGGAAGTTACCACCAGAATTCCACCATATGTATATATTCACGGTAAATATCTTGGCCTAATGGAAACGTTCAGGCTTTAGCAGATTTTCCTCGACTCGCATACCTGCTGGCTTTGAGTTCATTGAAGGATGAACGGTTGGTCGTTCCTGCTTATACCTTGGAACTTGTGCCGATGCCAGAAACACATGAATTCCATGACGCGCAACTATTTCCTCAAAGGGGAAGATGGTGCAATGTACTACAGCTCTATGGTACACTGATGGAATTAGCGGATTAATAACTAATTTTTGTGTGGCTAATATATAGAGGCTTCTATTAGGCCAGTGAAGGTAGCACTATGTGCATGCTTTATAGTGTGGATTTGGGGCAACATAAATATTCTAATGATAATTAATATTGCTATTATTATTTATTAATAATTATTATTATTATTAATTATTATGATTATTATTATGGTCAATATTATTATTAGACTCATTACTATTATTATTATTATTGTTATTATCATTATTTATTATTATTATTATTATTATTATTATTATTATGGTATTAGGATCATTATTATTAGTCTCATTATTATTAATAGCTCATTACTACAACAACTACTACTACTACTAAAACTACTACTACTACTTCTACTACTAATATTATTATTATTATTATTATTATTATTATTATTATTATTATCATTAGGCTCATAATTTATTATTATTATATTTATTATTATTATTATATTTATTATTATTATTAATAAATAGGCTCCATAAAGAAGCAAGACAAACTTACAAAGGATAGGACTCATAATTCTACAAGGGGGTCTCATCTCTCCTTAATGGCAGAGAATAAAACATGGACGCTAGAAGAGGAAACACCTGTGACACTTTTAGCACCTAATGTATATATTTTATTACGCAAACACATAAGTGTGTAAAGATGGAAGTGGTAGGGGTTGAGTGAAAACATAAACTCATATAAATATAGAAACACATAGGATTGCCATTTTCGAATTTAAAATAAAATGCTCACATCCCGAAAGCAATATAGCTTTAAAAATAGAAAACTTCAGACAAGGGTAAATCCTACTACACAAAGCAAACCAACACCTGTGGCCCAAGCCAGGAAATTGTTATGGCTAAAAGACTGCTGATTGACAGGTGGAAATGGACAAAATCATCAACATTTAGCAGGTGGTCTTGAAGGATTTATTTAAGCCATTGCTGCCTCCTATGTATACCAAAGAAGAAAAGAAACGCACCAGGTTTTTTTTTCATAACACAACAAACAATTTCAGCTAACCAATAGGCAAAGCGGTTCTGGATAATGGATTCAGGTTAACTCGACACATTCGATCAATCGATAAATGCAATATTGTTACTCAGCATTTCATATCCCTGCACGAAATCAATGGAATCCCAATAGAAACAGATCATATGGTTGGTTCAGTTCTACCCTACATTGTCCTATTAACAATAATCTTGATAACAGGAACATAAACTTATCCAGTGATGGGTGTGTGAATGATTGTCCCATCAGGAAACAGGACCATTATCACAGTGACGAACAGCGATTCATAGTTTTACCAATATCACTTATCAGATAATTGCAGAAACACAATTACCCCAAATATGAATTATCACAAATCAGTGCAAATAGTGTTCAGTAGTTACTCAAAGTTCAACACCTCTAAATGTGTGTAGTACCACATTTTTAACAATGAAAATATTTATAAATTGAGTAATAAATTGCGTAATAAATTGTATACAAGATTTGACAAAATTGAATAGATCAGCAATGACAATTTGCCAACTTGGAGTTTGATTCACAATATTTTACCTTAAAATATTATTCAGATTTTAGCATATATTTATATTGTAATTTCCTTGCAATCCAATTTTATATGTCAATAAATTAAAAACAATAAAAGCTTACCAAATGTTCATGTTGTTGATGATTCCGAGGTAGATACGGTTCATATACTTAACTCTAGCTACTAGAATCAGTTTACTCAAATTCAACCTAACTCTTTTGAAGTACATTATAGATCATGTAAAAGCTCTTTCGCACTGGATTTAACAGGTGAGTGGACAGGCAATGAATACATTTAGCGTCGATCTGCGAACATTTACCATAACAATATCCAATTGTTATTTTTCTACATCAAACTGATCAATATGCAAGTGTTTGGATGCAGTGACCTAATATTTCACAATAGCAAAAGCACTGAGTTCAACTCTCACATGTTAAACAGTGTTAATTTAGCACATTTCTTATTTCTCCCGACTTATTATTTTATTATTGTACTATTTTCTTTAGTGTCACTTGCAAGATTATAGTGCCACTTGCAAGGTTTACTTTAATTATTACAATACTAATGCGTAAGAATTGTAACTTTCTCATTAATATATCTCACACTAACTATTTAAATACTGTAAATGAATGAATGAATAAATCAATCAATGAATCAATCAATTAATGAATCAATCAATACACCAATGTATGAATGAATGATTGAATAATTCAATGCATGAATGAATGAATGAATGAATGAATGAATGAATGAATGAATAAATAAATAAATAAATAAATGAGCTAATGATGAGAACCAAGTCCTAATGAGGGCGCAGTAACTGAATATTAAACAGGACATTACGGTATGAGGCAGGCTCATGTTTCACTAACAGGTCATATATTAGCCTGGGCATATATCAGGGTAGTACTATATCAGGAAATTACGCAAACATTGATTTATGCCCTGACTATTGGTACGAATCCGAAAGGCATGCCAGGTCTTGAGATTACGAAACTTTGTGAATACAATTTCATTCTTAACCTTAAATTTTACATGTGGAAAAGTTAGCTTGAGAGTCGAGCATGAAATATTACTCAAAAATGTTTTGTAATCTCGTGGCATGGTGACTTGTGTCGCGAGTACTCACATCGGCGAATGACGAGGACTGCGGTGTGATGCAGCACTCCCCGCTACTGTCACTCTCCAGGGACTTGACCATGGACTTGCCCGGCTCATCCGGAGTCAGTATGCGGTGTGGGATGTTCATCTTACACACCTCGCATCTGCAAACAACAACAAATAATCACAACAGTGTTACTTGAAGTACAGTGAGTCACAGTTAAGTATTGTTTTATGTCACAGAGTGAATCTTTCACCCATATGTAATGATACTTAAAGTATGGAGAGCAAGCAATATTTGAAGACTAAACCGAGATTATGACACATTTTGAGTACCATTTCATATACCGTACTCATATGAGGATGTGTTAACAAAACCTTGATAAGTTGAGCATGAAATCGTACTTAAAAAACTTTCTGGCCCAAAAGTTTTGTTCACAAAAGAAGAAAAAGGTAAATACTGAAACAGGTGGAAGAAGAGCGAGACAGTGTTGTTGAAATAAAACATGGATCCCAAGGCTAAAAAAACCCTTTCCCCATACGATTTCATGTTTATCTGAAATCCCAATGCAAAATTTTAGTTCATGAAATCGTACTCAAAAAAGTTCCATGAACTCAAGACCTGTAGTTGAGAACAGAAACTAAATTAATAAATCATGGATTGAAATAAAAACAGATCAGTGCTATTTTAGTTGTGTAATTAATGCCTGCAACTGAAGTGTGACAGCCACGCACAACCGTCGAACAATGATGAACAATGATGAACAATGATTGACATGGCTGAAAGATTGGATTCTTACAAATATTACGAGTTATTTCGAGTTCACGGGTGTTACAGTGTCATGTCGATCCGCAAGGTCCTGTATCTCCTGAATGTTATTTCTACTGTAGAATTTTCACTGACATACCAACATCAATGATAACCAAATAACCATTGAATGACTCCATACAACAAACATGTATCGTAATATCAGTGTTTCTCAGACATGTTTAGCATTTCCCGTAATTTACATTAACAATTTACTATTGCAAATCAATGCCCTGTGACTATCAACTCCTCCGTCATGTTTGCGTTATCAGATGCGTATTTATAGATGCCTCCGATTATGTCAATACAGTTGATTATGTAAACACAGTTGTGATAACATGTGTGTGCATTATTAATGCTGATACCCATCCACTGTTGTTGACAGTTTCCAAATGTCTCTCACACATGCAAAACAAAATGTGTATAAACCAGCATGAAAACATTCAAAGGGACGTCTCAAAAGGATTCTTGTGGATAAAATAAACACGTAAAGAGCTAAATCTAACATGGTAAACACCAATTGATTGGCGATTATCTGAATATATATCGATGTCTACTAGCACCAGTGGGACTTCTAAGCAATTATCTTTAGTAGTACTAGCATACATGCATAACAGCAGTGCTATGTGATTAGACTGAAACTAGTGAATTAAAGATGTCTGCCCAATTAGGGGAGATAATTAATACCCATTCTCACCATAACAGTTGAGGATCTATTTGACGGCTCATCAAAATTCTGTCGACACTAGTGTCAGCCAATGATCAGGTAAGGTGTGTGGGTACCTAGGTAACAGTGCTATCAGGTGTTATTAGTGCTGGCAAACGAAACTTGATCTAATGACCAGAGGACATGTATATATTCTAAAATAAAAATAACATTAATTACCCCTCGTGCTGTTGGATTAGGCACAGGCACTGTTCATTGGGCAGGGATTGAAATTAACTTTAATACTTACTTGTCCTAATAGTGATACAAATAACAAAAGATATTAATTTCTACTAGTCCTTAGGATACCGTTAGCATTAGGAGAAATGGGCCAGGCTAGCGGACTAGTGTTAATTTTAGATCGTTGTTAGGGCATCACTGTTTGCATCCAGATGGAAATAGTTGAACAAAGACACCTTTTGGATGCATGAATACAATATTTTATTTTTATTTATTTTTTGTAATGGTGTTTAGTCGCTTTCAAGAATCTTTCACTAACATCACAACTTGTCAGTTTAGGGCAGGAGGAAACCCACATCTGTAGCGCTGAATGTTGCAGTAAACCTGTGAGCACCAACTGATACTGACAGACCAAGGATAAGAATACAATATTATGTCAACTACTAATGAGACTGGGAAAAATAAGACTTCTTTTTTTCAAATACCATAGTCAATGTTCAAGGAATCACAACTGGAAAAGACTTTCTTGGGATAGTACAATTGTGTACAGGATTATGAGACTGCATAATGATAACCTTTTGTAAAAAAATAAAGTGTAATTGCAGTGAATTAGTTCTTGGGTCTTACTGTACCGCATATTATTTATTGGAAAATTAGTGTAGTAAATGTAGTGCAGCCTAAACGCACCCCTGATGAATGTACTTAGTAGGCTAGTCAGGATTTGGTTAGGGTTATACACTCAGAAGCCAGTCTGGTAATGATATAAGATGATGCAGCATAGGCTTCTACATCCCACCCAATATACCTTGATATTATCACGATTATTGCACACTTCCGGTGCACGTAAATTATTGCACAATCCTGCTACACGCAAAGTTGCACCCAGATTCCACGACAGTGATCACAATAGAGGGTGTCCTGGGGTTCATTTTTAAATCTGCAATGTTAAAGGTATCTGTGTTACCCCCTGAAAATTGCAGATTTTATCACCATTAACATTGGACCTATGGAAAATGACCCCCTGATTATGTTTCTGAATTTCGAACACAGCAAGATGACATTTAACCCACTGCATACCAATTGTCACTCGCGCCCATGACATCTCCAAGTGCCACCAGTTAACACTGTCATCACAATCGAAGATTACATGGATAAGCAGCAGTATACCCACGTCATCATATTAACGGTTGACGTCGTTATCACGCAACTGATGACCAGAACTTTCCTTTGTTGGTCGTGGAATGTCTTAATGCGTGGGTGACAACATTCTTCTTCAATTAGACAACCAAATTGCCGGGACCTCGGATGACCCTGGGCATTCATAATTAGTTACATCACTGTAATATCAGCCATTGCAAGGTCAGGAAAGCTTTGCTTCAATGGGCATAGCTGGCTTACTTGTATCAAAAACTAACCAGTCACAAACAAGTCATCAAAAGCAAAAATAATCATGCTATTATTTTCCTTATATAACATGATTTGTTAATTGTCAGAAATTTGCTTTGTAATCACATGTACCTATTACATGTATCTGATGATGGCATTTGACTATAGTGTCACATCGATATAACGCTAAAGTTTGGGTTCATGACAACCCACCCCTCATTATAGCACCCGCCTTATAGGATATTGCAGGGAAATAACGAAAATAACAATGTGATCCATGTGTCTGACCCCGCCTTATATCCGAATCTGCTGTGTATTGGACCGTGTTATATCGAGGAGGTACTGTATTTGTTTTCTTATGACCAAATGGGTATGGTAGCTATAGTGTATACACAAGGTGCCAGTGTTGAAATGAATGTCCGCCATCTTGGATTCCATCGAGTAAAGTGGCAAACCATGCTTTAGCTATCATAAAGCTGGTATGGTAATATTACAGCAATAATTAATAAAACGTGCAGCCAAACATCATTCATGAAGTCTATATACTACACCTGTTAAATAATTTTAATAACTTTTGCGTTAAACTGCTGAAATCTTGAATCCTGAGTCATGGTGTTCGTCTTTATCATATGATGGAAAAACTTTTACTCGATGTTTAAAGGGAGAAAATTTACGACTAAAATTACCTCCCTTTGCTAAAAGTTACCTCCCTTTGCTATACTGGCACCTCGTGTATAGACATGGAGTTACTGTCATAACCTTGCCTGTACTTTTCTTCTTGAATAAAATGTTCTGTTAAGCCAAAACACCTGCTGTGATAGGTAACTAACACACATATTTTCCTTATCTTTTTTTTTAAAAATAAAATTTCTATTTTTTTATAATTATTTTTTTACTTTTTTACCTTTTTTTTTATTTACTTTTTTTTATAGCACGTTTAGTAATATTGTGGTAACACGTTAGAAAAATAGAAATATTGAGATAAAAATCAACATTATCCTGAGACAGGGACAGAGATAGAGAGATTGATTTATCAGACTTAATGCCATAGCACAAGTAAATAGAAGTGTAACATAATGTACCAATACATGATAATGAAAACTGGTACCCTTACAACAATATCCTATGTTCTAAAGACAGTAAAACAGTTACATTTAGGTGATTCCTTTCTTAATTTTATGTTGCTTGCCACTGAATAATGAGAATTGCCATCAAGCATTATAGGACATTTGCACCAAAATCAATAAGTGCATCTATAAAGAAATAACACTAAATGTTAATCGATTTATTCATGACACCTTCTACTTTATTGCAAAATCCTTGCAATGTTAGGTCCTTGTAATTATATATTCGTGTTTATGTTAGAAGACATTTACAAAATGAAATATTAGAATTTTACAAGTGAAAGATAAATTAATTTAGGTGTTTCACATATTACAGTTATGTTGGCATTGCAAACAGGATAATATTGAATCATTGACCTTTGCAATTAATCCATATCATCACATCAAGGAGATGACATAGAGGGATTTTCGTCATTTCCTATTATGCTCTTCCTCAAACAAAATAACCCAGTATTTATTTAACGACACTACGCTATTTCTTGTAAGCTCATAAAACTCATGCTCAAAATAGGGTAACCCAGTACAGAAAGTTAAATTCCCATTGGAAATGGACAAAAATAACTACAGTCTCCCCTCGATATAACACTGTTCGATACAGAGCAGATTTGGATATAAGGCTGGGTCAGATGTGGATCCCATTTTTTATTTTGTTATTTACCTGTACTATAATATAAGGCTGGTACTGTAAGGCAGGGGATATGTCAAGGACCCCAAATTCAGCGTTATATTGAGGGGACACTGTATTAGGAAAGGTTACCGAGTCCCTGGAGTTGTCACAAAGTAATATTAAATGCTGGTTACAATCATCCCGAAGCTAACCATTCACGAAACCCATTTGATGTATGACTCCCACAAGTGTGAACACCTTCCCACACATTCAATCTAAACTTTACATTATTCCCCCCCGCACGTGATTATTTTACCTCGACAATAAAGCGCCATCGTGTATATCGATATCCATGTCAATATCAGTCATCCCACGTGTGATATCCACGTTAAACTTCTCTCTGACCACTGGCAATTGATCGTACGGATGCAATCTCTCGACGACGTCGAAACAGAAATGTGGGGAAACGTCGTGAGCTACTAGTATTTAAGAACACCTTAGCTGATGTGATGTGGTAACGAGAATAGGTCTGTCTGTCATTGGTTCATTGTCACAATAGACTTACTACCAATGTCCGAGTGGACACATATAGCTACGTGTCTGTGACATAAGTATAACAAAGACTTGGTAAGAAATCTGAGCTGGGAGCTTGACCGGCGATAAAGGGTCACCTACAAACAATAAGTTGGCTACAGCATACCTACTGTGTGTATTTATATATAGGTATTCTACAGTCTAACCTCAGCATATCAGCTAGGATAGGATCGGCCCATCCCATGCTAGTTTTAGATCAGGGGCCAAGATTACGATACTTACTGAGTACGATTTCATGCTCAAACACAACTTTTTTATGGGGATTTATGAACAAAACTTGAGCATGGAATCGTACTCAAGACAGTTTAAGTAATCTCGAGGCCTGATCGCCAAGATCGTATCTTGTAACTGATAGTGTGTAGTGGAACTTACGGTAGGTCAGTTCTTGAGGAACTGAAATTGGGAAATTCCTAAACATGAAATGGGACAGGAAAATGCTTGACTCACTTCAGAATAAAATAAAATAAAAACAAATTATATGGCTGTCAACAGAGACCATATACAGAGGGACACCCCTCTAGGCACCAGTCTGGGGGATCACTGCCTTCGAGATAACACAAGATTTCAGCGTCAAACCGCGAGATACACTATTTAGAAATAGCATCGCTTCACATCCTTTCATGGTACCTACCAGAT
>JAULBP010105327.1:0-10501 GCA_032355345.1 Lepetodrilus pustulosus | reverse complement strand
CTTTGATTCACAGGCAATTAATTGATTCTTAACATTTGTTGATCTAATGTCATTCTAGTTAAATATTTTCCATGATCAAATATTTTTGGATATCCAAAGATAACACTCATCAGGGCTTTGTTGTGGCTGCACTACATTTCTATATTTTTCTACCTTTCTTTACACTACTTTTCTAAAAGTAGTGGCTGGCTTTTGGCAGGAAATTGGTTTGAGCATGTGTTTTCCTACTATTTCCTACAAAGCACAACAGGCTCAAAAGCCGAAGTAAAATTATTAGTAAGTACTATGTAGTACTATGTACATGTGTTGGCTGAACGGCTACTGTAGCGCTATGTAATACTTTGTAAAGATCCAAATGTATTGTAGCCTGAACACAGCCCAGTTAAAGGCATACCGGTAATATCACAGATATTTATTGTTAACGTTGTTTTGGGATTAGTTCTTAGCTACAACCTGCAAAGTACATTCACTTGACATACATAAAATCATGTTTGTACTTCCATTTAAAAACCTGTCCACCACTGTGAGGTAGACAAAATTCTGTCACACCCCACAATATATAGGACTTCACCAGTATATATACATTATAACTGATGGTAAACAACCTGAATATGGTCATATTTCTTTTCACTTCATTATATTAATGCAAAGGGACATAACTCAAAGTGGTATGACTAAAATATAAAACGACATGATTACATTCCTTCATAGATCAGTTGATGCATCAAAGACAAGATAATGCTTCACAACCTATGTAATAACTATCGAATGTTGGGGAATAAGTGTATCCATCAATAACAGGTCTTGGGTGGACAAATCGAATGTAAGTAGTCTCCGTCTCTCAGATAGAAGTTTGTTTGACCATTATCCCAGATAGCAACGCGACGTCGGCTCGACGTCGGCTATGGTCGGCACGCTCGCGGGCGCATATCCGACGTCGGGCCAACGTCGGCAGATGAGAGGGAAAAACGCTTCTCTGTCTAACGAGATTTCACTGTCGGGCCGACGTCGGCTATTGAGCGGTAAAACGCAGATCTACCTCCAAGCACGACGTTCATCTGTCTAGCGAGATTCCACTGTCGGGCCGACGTTGGCAGTTGAGAGGTTAAAATTGGTCGTCTGCGCAGCGACTTTCCTCTGTCGGGCCGACGTCGGCTGTTGAGCGGTAAAAGCGGTCGTTTGCGCAGCGACATTCCGCTGTCGGGCCGACGTCGGCTGTTGAGCGGTAAACGCGGTTGTTTGCGCAGCGACTTTCCGCTGTCGGGCTGACGTCGGCTGTTGGGCGGTAAACGCGATCGTTTGCACAGCGACTTTCCGCTGTCGGCTGTTGAGTGGTTTCCACTTTCGAGCTGATGTCGGCTGTTGAGAGGTAAAAAGCAAATTTACCCCAAGCGCGATATTCCTCTGTCTAGCGGTATTACACTGTCGGACTGACGTCGGCTCGAGAGCTTGACCGTCGTTTCATTCCTCGAATGGCCGCGGAGACTTTCTAACGCATTATTTTGTATTGTATTGTATCATACACAGTATTACGTATATATGTTACAGTTAATCTGTATACTCAGGTAATCTCTCTCCTCCCCTCTCTCTCTCTCTCTCTCTCTCTCTAATATCTCTAAGTAAAACGTGTGAGCCTTCAGATGGTTCCAGCATATTTTACATTTTCTAAATAGGAGAGGACATCATGATACCAATTTATGTAAGTCACTTTACATGATTATACAAATTTCAAAATATTTCAAATGGGCATTTAAAATAAATCCTAACATTATGAAGAACACTATAGAGCGAATATCATACCGAGCAATGAAATCACACATACTTATTAAGATAGAATAAACCAGCCAAAATTTATTACAATAACAAGCTCAAAATATCATCAGAAATTTCAGAAGTCGCAGAATGTGTAGCTTACACATTCATTACCAGGGTATCGTTTCTTGAAGCTCTCTTATCCACCATGAGACCACAGCGCTCTGGTAAATGCATGAGCACCAGGTATTAGAGACGACTACGAGAGTGATTATGGTCTTGTAGTAGATAAGAGAGCTCTGAGAAAGGATACCCAACTCACTAGTTTCCTCTTTATTGATGTTTTGACAATTTACAATTATTGCACATCATCTATTAGCTCACAGCTGTCAAAATATGGGAATGCCATGTTTTTACCATGTTAATACTGGGTATTTGTTGGAGAACAGTAGCCAGTAATATAGTATTCAATAATTATACACATAAAATTATTGTACAATGCTTTTGTTATATTAAATAATTAATAAAAACATACTAGTGTTGAAGATAATGTTCCTACATTCGATTTATGCAATCTGGCAATATATTTTGAACTTAAGTTCAGATGTCATACCTATACTGAGTATCCTTTCACAAAGCTCTCTTATCCACTAAGAGACCATAGCTAATGCATTGCAAAGAGAGCACTACGGTCTCTTGGTCTCTTAGTGGATAAGAGTTTCGTGAAAGGATACCCTGGTCTGTAGTCTGACATAACATTTGAAAACTTGGAATGCAAGTTAAAAAGAAGTGGTTGAGACTATATTTTTACCAGATATCAATGCAAAGCTGAACATCTGGATGTGCATATAATAACAAATAGCACTACCAGCAAAATTACCACCAGATGTGTTTGTGTTTTGTAACTTGTGAGCTAGTAGCCTATTGCATCATCACAATGCAACTTACATGTGATGTTCATCAGTACAGAAAAACTGAACTTGTTGGGATCAGATCAGATTACTATTACATGTATTTAGCATGTTCCAAAACATCACCAGCCATTATAAACATTTTGTGAAATCAACAAATTGAATAAATACAAATTTGATCTGCATAATTTGATTGTCCATAATACTACTTGACAATATTACTAGTTTTAATAGTTACATTCAGGGATAGAAATAACTTTAAAACTAACTCGCCCGAATAGTGATGCAAAAAACAAATGTTATGAATTTCTACTCGTCCTTTGGATACCTTTAGCATTGTGAGAAATGGTTGTGGTGAGTGGGCGAGTGTTAATTGCGAGCTCTGACATTACACAGCACTTCCATCTTATCACTTCCATCTTGATATTTGACTGTGATGTGGGTAAGGATTGCTATTGATACACATGATACAAAATCATTAACCAAATGTTGATTACTTAGGGGATAAAGATCTTCTGTTTTGAATTCAGAGGTATCAAATCGTAAATTGATACAGTCTAAATTGTTAATTGAACACCAAACACAGTTCTGCTTAATGTACAATAGTTGCAGATAAAAAAAATACTGTAAATTCTCCAAGTGTGCTCTATACTAAAGTACAAATAGCTTCCTAGAAATGCACACACCCTAGTGCACAGTGTGATGGGGACCATATCAAAATTAGATATGTGTCAACACCAGCTGATCACTGGGGTCTTTGTTCAGATGGATAATGATTGAATCAACTTTACTGTTGTAGACACCATCCCTTTGTGAATAGCAATGTGGTAGTCACCTATCCTCAAAGCAATTTGACACTGAATATATTGTAATTGTTCTAATTATTCACTTCCTCACTTAAACTATTGCTGTAAACACAAATATGTAACAAATATCAATGTTTGGCGCAAATTGTCACTGAAATATTTAGAGATTATTTACATATATTTATCGCAGTCTATTATAATGAATGCCTGTTTGGGATTGGTTAAGCTGAAATCTAACATTCTTCCATTTTCCTTCAGTAAAGTACTTGATCAAATTAATAGTGGCTTGAATTTTATGAAATCCTAGGTAGGTTGTACTTTAGTAACCATACATATTTAGTTACTTGACATCTTGATACCATACTTTGGATTTGCTGTTACTGTAGACAAATAATTTCTATTCTATTTCTGTCATTACTATAGTACCTTTTACTAGCAATACCACGTTGGTATCATTGTTGTGAAACAAATATCATTTTGAGATTATTATAACATGCCTTTTAAATATATATTTCCTTTTGCTGAAATATGCATTGTGTCAAAACACCTCACAATTGCACCCAGATGCTAGCAGATATCATTGGGAATTACTGAAACATTCACTGAATATTCTGAAACAAAACTACCAGTAAGAAAAGGAAATATTTTACATAAATTTAATAGTGGCATGATCGTAGTCGTATCACAGATATGTATGGTTGTTTTGGACTAGTTCTTTAAATATGAGTGTTGGGGAATAAGTGCATTAGTAAATAACATTAACAACTTCTGTGTGGACACATTCAAACGCATAGAAATGTGTTTGACTGTCATCCAAGTCAACATCTGTGATAGTATGCCTTTAACATGTTTAAAGCAAAATATTTACACTTGATGAGGGAATGTTTGCCTTTCGATGAAATGTTTTTCTTTTTTTTTAAATGAAGTACTTATCCCTATTTGAAAAATGCATAAAATAGAAAAAAAAACCAAGGATTTAGCTAGTACTTAACACTCCTATGATATAAATCATCAACTAAAGCATCAACTAATATTAATCATCTATTTTGGTTCTGTTACTAAACTATTTGATGCAGGTCACTCAGATTTGGTAGTGTTAGGAAACGTGGGTACCCAACTAGTTTCTGAACAAGAACTTTGTCTGAAGAGTATCTTTCTTTTTTTCGCTACCAAATAGCTGGATGCTAATAGGGTTTGGTCTTCTTGGCAAATGACCTGCTGCCCTCAACAAACCAAGCGAAATTATTATCTGATAATTGCTCGTCAATGTTATCACATGAATAACATCAAAGCAACTTATCAATGTCGTAACTTAATAATCTCCTTATTGTTTATTATTAGTGGTCTTGAATTAGATTAATAAAGAGCACATAATAATTCAAAGTTTTGATTTAGTTATTGCTTGCTGCAGCAATGCTTAAATTAGTGTACACAGTACTTATAATTTTCTTAAATTAGCGTACACCGTATGTATATTAACGTGAATAACAGACTGGTGGGTGTGGCAAATACAGGCTGATTCTAACCGATGTCCTTTATTATTATTGCTAATAAATAGCCATATATTTGCAAGAATTTGTGCTTTAAACAATTCAAGCATTAAATGGAACGCAAACCCATCATTATTCATTTTAACCAGTCAATGACAAACAATCGTTTGTTTTGAATATGTTGCCTATGTCTTCAAGAGCCTCCATGAAGTTCGCCTCACCCGAACAAAATGGCAACAATCAGCGCTTCAGGTGAATCAGTTTTAAATGAACAAATGAATTAGTGCTTTACATCGCAGCAGGAATATCTCACCCACAGGCGACGATAGTAAGTGTTAAAACTTATAGATCTAGCATATGAAGGTATGATATGCAAAGTGCAATATATCTAAGCTCGTGATTTGTTCTCCCGTGAGCACTGTACCCACGTGGTCACATGGTCACAACTCTGCTGTTAACTGTACAGTGCTCTGCACCTGATCCCGTAGTCCTCGGGGAATCGGCAAACTTTAAATATGCGAAACATGCATCAAAATATGTGTTCAGTGACAACTTTGAACCATCGAATAGCAATTAACCATTTGAATACTAGTAAAAAGAAACCTCTTCTTTTATGAAAAAAATTAAAATATTTGTTTCAGCATCATGGGCGTGTTAATAAATGAACTGGCAAAATTCCAAAAGTAGCACTTTTGTGGGAGTGGCCTAATAAAATTTTGTATGAACGCATGAACAAAACATTTGTGGTCACATGAACCAATGAGATTGCCAGGATTCACTGAGGATTTATTTATTCAAAGATGAATCATGTTCACCAGCTTGTTATTTTAAACAATATGTCAAAATTGAAGTCATTACAAACACTCCAAGGAATTAGGCAAACATCGCCTCATCAAAAACTAATGGAAACATTGAAAGGATGAGCCATGCAGCCATGCATTAGCATTACGACAAAATATCACAACCCTGTTCAGCCATATGCATATCTGCCTGTACAATTTAAAGTCCACAGTTGATGCTGGACAAAAACATGGCAGCATGCTGTCTGTTTACATCCTCAATCTGCAATCAATAATCATAATCCCGTAATATTATCATGACAGAAACGTGCTAGGCTTGATAACTGGAAATCGCAACCTAATGCTGGCTCCTGATAAAGTGAATAGTCTTTGAAATTGTTCATACACGGCTACGGAAAGAGGGTACTGGATGACAGACGGAGACATTCAGCATGGTCAGCTGACCTGAATCTGGGAAAGCAGAATCCAAGAAATGGCTGCCTCCCTGCACTGCCGTCAATAAATGGCAGGATAGCAGCAGCTGGTGTGGCTGCAATGCAATGTTGGAAGCACTAACCTGTAGTTGAGAGACGGCAGAGAGGTAGTGAGCATTCCTGTTCTTTGCTTGTGACAGTAGACTGAGGTACATGTTTATCAGCCCAGCCATGTTTGTAATTGATCTA
This sequence comes from Lepetodrilus pustulosus, assembly GCA_032355345.1. NCBI lineage: Eukaryota > Metazoa > Mollusca > Gastropoda > Lepetellida > Lepetodrilidae > Lepetodrilus > Lepetodrilus pustulosus. The sequence goes on along the minus strand of JAULBP010105327.1, from coordinate 4,080 downwards.
CAAGACACTGCCTCGTGTGATTTTCTCACGTTTCCATGGCAACTAACTGCTCATGAAAATCGCTGCTTAGACTCAATTTGTGGTCTTTGCCACATACATAATTATTTTAGATCAAGAGTAAAGCTCTTGGGAGTCGATGAAGATTAAATTTAGTTAGATTTCTGTCAAATCAATTTCAATATACTGGTAAACGATGAGAAATCCTGGGGATAATAATGCACACATATTTATCCTGGCTGAAGAATTCAAGATCTTCTTTGCCTGGAGTATTCATGTCACATCTACAGCAATATAGATTCTAACCTTTTTCACACTGGATACAACATACTGAACAGATAGCTTTGTATAAGACATGGAATGCACTTGTAATAATAAACTGGATTAAGCTATTCTCCTGCTAATAGTCAACTGAAGAACCCTTAACAGGTGGAAAGCATATTCCCATTCATAAATTTAGCAGTATCAAGAATGTTCAACATTGAAGAGGTGAATGAGAAGGTACGGAAAATGATCAGAAATTCAATTCATCATAGATATCAAGACCAATGAATAGTTCTACAAATGGCAAAATGTATGCAACATCAATCTTGTTTCAGTAGTGTAAAAAAATTCAATGCATGATGGTCTATATGGGTTGTTCTTTCACCATTTATAATCATAATTGTCTAAGGATGGCAGCAATGTCTCCGGGAATTTTATTTAAAATATTATTAAATTATTTTCCAAAATGGAATTTGGTTGACAGATCCATTACCGAAACTGAAAAAGGTTACACATATGCATATTCCATCTGGATGCTTTTTGGAAAAATGCAAATATGTCTCAATAGCATGCCAAGTAATGAAACAATCTTGAGCTTCTCAATTTTTGGTGTGTCAAGTCATTGCATATGATGTTTGATTTTAGCAGTGCTATTTAATTGGTAGGACTAAACATTGTTTAAATATTTATGCATTTTCTGCAAGGCTAAAAAGACATTGGTATTAAAGTTCTGAGAACCATATTTCAAACTTGTTCCACGGGGCTCATGACCTACCAGTCTAGACCTCATGAGCAACAGGAAGTGGGAGCTGAGGTCACAGATAACACAGTAGCACTGTATGACCACCCAGTCCCCTGTTGTGGTGAACTTGGAAGTGGAATTTGATCCAACCATGAATGCAGGCCACAATCAGAACTCCTACACTATATTTGGATATTCATGGTATATAATATATAGCCAGAGTCCACAGCTGCAGAGCAGTTGATCTAGAGGGGTTCTATTGGGGTTCTACCAATGATCCATCCCCCTCACTCTGACATTCGTAGTTTGATATATTTGAATGCCTATACAGCATACAACTATTTAATAATTACGGTAAATGGAAGATAGCAATTCTTTAACACACCATCTACAGATAGAGAATAGAAAATGAATGTTAGGGCATAACACAAATGTGCTAGTTATCTTTATTCTATAACTTGTATACTTGAAAATATATACATGTACATCCAACGCATATATTACGGTACCCCCAAAAGGATTAATGACATTAATTCTTATTTCTGGCCAAAGCCATATAAATGTTGATGCCTAGTATTTGGCAAACTATATATCTGCAACCCATGTTATGCCTCTTCTCAACTACTTGAAAATGTCAAGTAAATAATAAGGATGGCAGAAGCAGACCTATCTCATCTCCATCCAAGTATATAAGTCAAACAGGTGCTTATCATCTGTAAATCTCCATTATCCTGAGGGTGGGCTGCCTAGCACTGCCAGTTCTTGGATATCTTCCTGCCCAGGGGTATACAGGCTTATCACAGCCAACAGCCAGTTGGGAGCAATATAAAGATAGTAGTAATCTGAATGTACCAAAAGTTCTATGCCAAAATAAATGTGCTGATAATTCACTTTAACATCTCCTGAACTCACTTGGAGACTATCAGGAAGCTATTTTAGTCTAGAAAAGCAAATCCAGGCCTTCCAAATATGGTCAAGATTTTCTTGCCATCCTTTTGGAATGTACACTTTGTACAGATAATGGGGTTATGGGTTGTCAGGATAATGGGGTTCTGGTTTCCGCTTGCCTGAGAAAAACTAGGATTTGTTCTTGCCTGACACTAACTGAAAAACATAGCAAAATCAACAAATGTAGCAGTTTTACAAATTTCCTTTGCTAGATTTGTAAAATTGCAACAATACATAATTGATGCATTTTTCGCAAATTAAATGTAATGTCTAAAAAATATTCAACCAAAACCAGGATGATTTATTATATTATTTGCCTTACAAATTATTAATAGGTATTTTAAAACATTTATAGAAGTATTTATTTCCGAAAGTTGTGAAATGTGCTTGAAGCAGGTGCTACAAACTCGGCTATATCTCTCATATTGAAGTGTGGAATAATAAATAGGATACAATATAGAAGCAATTAGTATATCTTTCCACCAAATCTTTCTTTCTGCTTCATGTTGAAGCTTATCTACGGACAAGTGTGGCTTTTAATTGTGCAACACTCCATGTATGGTATTCAGCCATCATACTGACTTACATAAACTAGGACCACTAATGTACATGCACTATCTAACAGATTTCCCTGCGGCGAACCCTATTATAAGAAGAAGAATGAAAAACAGTAAATTAACCACGTCAATTCAATGCATTCTATCAAATCAGTGTTGATCCATAATTATTTAGATGCTCAAAGAGTTCCCCACATGTGTTTACTGTATTTCCTCGAAAGCAAAAAAAAAAAGAAGACATATCAGTAATGCTGAGAAATCCCTGTCAGAAGCCTAAAATCGCATGCAGATGCCAAGATGTTTTTAATTTATTTTTTGTAATGGGGTTTAGTCACTTTCTAGAAGTTACCGAAAGCAAAACTGCTTTAAGAAAAATGTAGTTTCATTCATGATTAATAAACAAACCTTCGATACCGGTAATAATTATTGAAAACAAAATTATCAAATAGCTTACGTATGGAATAAGAAGCAGAATACTGATGCTGACACTGTTGTTTACAGTGATGTAGCCTCCTGGACTGAATTGTCTGTCCGATAGCTCGTGACCACACGTGGCCAAAAAAAACCCAGTCTACTGCTACCAAATTTGAAAAAAACCCGATATAAACCTTGTTTAATATGTTTCCTAAAAAATAAATGTGAATATAAAAATATTTGAGTATTTGGGTAGTAAATAACGGATACAAGTCGTTTAACTGGTACGTTCACGTGAATCGTTGCAGCTCTAGTCACATGGTTAGAAGAGGATGCTATGATTGGCCGTCAGTCAGGTGGTTGAGAAATTGTCACACACTCCAAATGGTGACTAGCTCACCTGCTAACTGCCCGGAAAATGACCTCATTTATAGGACAACAGATAATTTTGGAAGGAAATAAATCATTGTACATGCTGTAGGATCATCAGTTCTTTTAGGTCTATACAACATTAATTTTGTGTTTGAGTCACATTAATTATATTATATTTCAGAATATAGTGATTTTTCAAATGTCTTTCTTGTTGATTGCAAAAGTGCCCAGATACAATGACATCAATTTCAGCTTAGAGGGGTATTGCTATTGGGTTGGTTTGCACAGGAAAAGTTGTCCCATTACAATTGCATATAAATGTAGGCTAAAAATAGTATATTGATTTTCATTTTTAGTGCTGATGGGTCTACAGAGCTAAGAGCTCATATAAATGGCAATACTGAACACATGGAATTTCATTAAGAATATATGCAGTTTTAAACTGAAACCATCTAACCATGTCAGTAGTATTAGAGGATTTGGGAAATAATATTACAATGGAGTATTGTCAGGGAGGTTTAAAGTGTACCCCTATTATATATAAACAGATTTGGCACATGGTCAAGTGAAAGTGAAACATGTTTGAGCTTGGCTGGTATGTGGATGGATGACCAAGAACCAAGATAATATCTGGAATTCATTCTTACATCACAATGAATCATAGGCTGAAAAACTTGTGGTTTCACTTTAGGCAAGTGGCTTAGTTCGAACATACCTCTGTTCACCCAGCAGAGAATGGGTACCCATAAGGATGAAATGGGCATGTGAATGAAAACGTCTTCAATG
>JAULBP010105316.1:0-10503 GCA_032355345.1 Lepetodrilus pustulosus | reverse complement strand
AAGGGGATTTTGGCGATATAGAATTGATGATGACTATCACAAATGAATGTAGTTTACATTTATTACTCAAATATAATTCTACGTGCTAATACACATCTGTGATTGTATACCTTTAAGTAAGTCGGTGGTATTTAATAACTATTTGAAATGCAATCGAATCTCCTTTCAGTGACGACGGTAACTTTCCATATTGTCGTTCAATTACTAGGTAGATAAGCACCAATAGCATGACTCACACATTGTCTTGTGCATGCACGCATACGTATTGCCATGCTAATAGTAAACGACACAATACAACCAACCTAATACCAACGGGTGTGTTTAAAAAACATGTCTACATCATTATAATTATACGGGTAACAGTCATGTCATTTTCATAATAATTCAGCAATATACATTAGCGGCGTCCTTTCAATTCTCACAGACACATTTGAAATAAATTTATTATGAAATTGACAACCCGAATCGGTTTAACGACCTTAGCAGCAAGTTATTGACGGATTCAACGACCCGATTACAACCACATCTCCTAACTGGGAGTGTATGTTGCAATGAGCGTTATACGGTGATAACTCCAACGTTCAAGGCCAAACGGAACTGCCATCGGGTAGTGATCGGCATGTACCAAAGTGACTAGCTAGTTAGAGTAAGGAACATTGAAGGTCTATATAACCAGACAGATACACGCGCTGGCCTTCACATTGGCCTGGAACTGTATCCTCCCATTGAGAAAACAATCCGATTAACGCGACGTCGTTATTGCGACCCATTCATGGCGGTACAGTAACAACGAGACCTCGCTCAGGCAATACCATCATGCATTCTCTACATACAAGAGCTATATATCAATGCACGTCAATTATGAAACCGTAAAAGCCCATTAACTACGTTGAATTACACTCCGACATTTAACCAATATCTCAACGCGGTTATTTGCCCCTTGTGAGCTCTTTGGCCTCTGAAGTCTCCTTGTGCTTCTTGAATCGTGACAGCGCCACCTCGAAGCACTTACGTAATCAAAAGCCAGCCAATGGCCATTAAGCTCACAAATTACGTAATTAATGGCCGACCATAAGGGAAATCCTCCATTATGACGAGTGGACACAGGATGCCTCTTCGTGGAGAATGATTCTACTCGCTTCTTACTCAACATTTCTCTTATCAGCCACATGGCGATTGTTGGAACTGGTTGTCGGGATGGAATCCACGTGTCACAATACGTGATTGATGCAATTCATAATTAATTGCAATGATTGATCATGCAAACTTCCAACAGATTCCACAGTAGTGTCAGTGTTTCTCTATCATGTCAACGCCATGCTGATCATAGCTTACAGTGTATTTTGTTCAGATCACTAATAATCTGATATTGTCATGGACATTATGTTTCATTACGTCTACTAAAAAATAATTATCACAGTTTTAAAGACGTGTCGATTGAAAACGTATACTTGTTCAAGAATGCGTAATACACTCTTCCACTCAATATCAAAACCTGCCCAACTCTACAATCGTTTTAAACCAACATAAAAAATATGCTCTTCCAAAACAGTTTCCTACAACATCGCAGTAAATTTGAACAGCGAACAGAGCACTATGTAACGGTGGATGGCGCGTTCTACAAATGCACATATTATTATTAACTGCATGGACATATTTCGTTTTGTGAACGAGGATAGCTGTGGTACTTCCTGCGATCGTTCTAGAGACGACATGTGCACATGAATACTCGGTTTAATTGGAGAAATATACACAATTTCAAACAGGGCAAATCACATTTGTATTCTCATATAATCAGATTTAGTGATTAATATCATGCTACTGGCTTCCTAAACATGTTCGTACACCTCACGCTGATTACTTAACTAGAGGTTCCATTCACTCAAAATTAAAGCTTAATAACTTGCGCACTGCTTGTCTTTTAAATAGCAATAACGTTAAACATATGCATTTAGTTTAATAGAACATGGCAACATGTCGAACCCATTTTTCAAAATTGTGTAACGTTTTTACTATTCTACTTGAATAGCGCATCTGCTTAATGTCAGCGATACAGGGTTGATATGTTTATGATATAATAATGTTTAAAATGGAGTACAAAAACATGTAAGATATATCACAGTGTGTAATGTGAAAACGCTGTATTGGTTCTTATGGTCAGATCAATAGATAGCCTATGTTCGTTACAGTGGCACTGGGTGTATTCTTGATCGGGAGTAGTGACGACTTATCGGTCGTCCAAACTGTCGACAGCGCGCGTAAAAGGTTTGTCGACAACACTGTTTACACCATCGCCTAACGGGACTAAACTTATGAATGCACGAGAATGTATCTAAATTACGACTCCAGTGTCGTGTTCTTGTTATACCAAATTATATTGTCCTTGTTGAGATTTATATAGTGTATGTCGACGTTCGTTTTCGGAGTATGGTTAAGAAATAGTTCATTAAATGAAAGAGTATTAAAGCAAATGCAATATCAGTTCGCTCAGACAAATTAGCACCAACGCTTCCTTCGAGCCCCAGAATACCGAGACAATAATATATAATTGCCCCTAAAGTTAAAAAGAAATAAGTGAAATAGACCCATGGGTGAAATGAAAACATCGACTGATGCTGGATAGCGGAGGTGTTATATTGACGTTTTACGACTGAATTTCATTGCAATCAGCTTGAATTGCAATACCCGTCTCGGGGTTTGTATTTCCTCCTCTACGTGTTTATTAACATCTTCCTTCACGGGTTTCATAGTGCTTCAATTATTTACCACCGTATCACCCAGTCCCAAGGAAAGGGGGACTAAAAGCACATTATCACCGCAACAGCGGGGTGTGGATTTTCTCGGCGGATGTTATCCTCTCCGAACCCTCCATCACCCCCTTGATCTCAAAGTAGGGCGCAGTGACAGAAAAACGGGACCTCATGGGAACTTCAGGCTTTTAAAAGCCGAGATGGAATTCAGCTTCCGCTGTGACTTCTACGGCGGAACTTCATTTGCATAAGACAGGGTGCTCCCTGACAATGGGGGGAAAGACTTAATCAGGGATAAAGGTTACACCCACGATTTACCATGTTGTCTGTACAGATTGGCGCACTCACCTTTGCCGGTCATAAACCAGCAGCATGCGAACGTCCGGTGCCTATTCCCGAGCATATCTTCACCATTGACACCTGTAAAAATATAATAAGTATGTGACACCTATGAAAGGTATAAGCATATACGTTGGCCTTCTTGTATGCTTTGTATTGTGTGTATATTGGTATGCAGTACTACTATTTATGTTGATACTTTAAAATGTATAGTTCCTTATTGACGATATTCGCGTTTAGTAAAGGTGTAGTATGTAAGTTATAAGTAGAGACATAATAAACACAATACAAAGTCCAAAACCACGTACCATGTATATGAACTTGTATTGTTTTATTATATAGGTTTACTTTGATTTTCAAAAACTCCGTTAATCATCAAACTTTCTTAGAGAAGGGGTATTAATTCATCGGAATTACGTGTATACGTCAATAGATTTTAGGCATATTAAATATAAATACAAATCCAACACTGAACGTGTTTGCGGGAAGTGTTTATATTGATCTCCTGAGGTTGAAACCAACCACCACGATGTGTATGTTCCCTTGGTGTCAATATTTAAAAACCTATTTCAAAGACGGATCAATAAAGTCATTATTCGTGTAAGTGCTAATCTTTTCACTCGGCGTGATCACTATCGACATTGCTATGAAGCAGTCGTGTAAGATACACTAGCACCGAGTAACACACCTCCGATACATACATTGACACGGACCCGTCATGTTTGAAACTTAATGCCTGATCGAACTTGGCATTACTTAATTAAGGAACGGGTATGTTGGTTGTTTTGAGCAAACATGACGATGATTTATGGTACATTTCGTGATGATGCATATATGAACATTTGGTGGCACATATTGTTTTTAACATAGTTTGACATTAGTTGTATCTTAATAACTTCCACATTATATGAATGTGTTTGTTCATCAGATATAACACGCATATTAATATTCTTCGTTTCGAAATAACCGATACTATCATAAAATTTCGTAGCACATGTTATGCACATGGGCGAGTTCAACAGTCGTTGCCTTTTAAATCATACCTTGACGTAGGCATTTAAAGTGATAGTAACCTTGCTAGGAAATGTGATGTAAATGGACAACCCTGGATTTGTAAACGAATTACATGTTGAGTAATAACCATTGTCATCATCATACTGGAATGCAATGCATGGATCATTATACCTATATTAAAACGGATTTCTGACACTTTTGTTGCCCCGTCGAACAGAGGGAAGTCTACTTTAATGACGGTGATAATACAACTTATCAAGGTAAAGCTGAGAGTGAAATGGTCCGCAACACGGGTAACGTAATCCCCTGAGTGAAACGAAAGCGCACCTACTGGTAGTCGGGTCCCCGGTTTATATCGCCACCCCGTGTGCACACCCGCAGTGAAGTGTAGTTTGCTTCTCTACATTGATCATTCGACAGGCACTTTGAGCAAAAACAGTAAAGTCGACATGATGACAAAATTGTCTGGTATTGCAAGGCGACATTCTTCGTCCCTTGGTTTTCATAATTGCCATGGATAGTGTTGGAGTCGGTTGCCATGGCGGAAACACCGCGCCATCCAGGATGTAACTTCGAGGACGTGGTCTTGCCTGATAACGCGTGATGCTTATTAATATAATATATCAAATGTCTTGCTGATGAGTGTGGAGGGATCTCAGTTATATGTAATAACATAAATACGGATAACGCTGCTATTTCAAAAGCTAAATGCATAGATACTTATAAAGGAACACATCTCAAATAGATGCGACGATAAACAGCGAACGCATTCTAAATCTGCGTTCGTACACTAGGAGATTCCCGATATATACATACCGGTATACAGATTCACACTACAAGAGATGAATTACACGATTGTCATGTATGGCACATTCACATTGCAATTTGTCATCTGCTATTGACGCCTGACAATTAATATTAGTATAGTAATGCAACCTTGGCATGCACATTATTCACAAGGCAGATGCATTGCTATTGGTGAAACTATATGAAGTACCAAATTGATAATGATATCAGCTGCTTTAAAAACAATGCAATAATTTAGGGATACCAACAGGAGTGATAATACTTTGGGAGTAAATCAGTGTTTATGCTAGTCGTGTAAATACAGACGAGTCTTGAGTTTAACGTGAAGACATTACTGCGACTGAGTTGGTTTATACAGTAGGAATTTACGACAGAAATATGATTGAAGTTACAATTTTGACTTGATGTAATAATCAGTGCCCAAATATTTACTCGATCATTCACAGCCAATAGTCGTAAATCATACATGAGTGCAAATAGTTTGTTATTTGAAAGATGGAGCATACTCAGTTCTGTAGAATGCTATATAGTACCGGTATGTTGAGACGTTGTGCAAAACGTGGGATCGTCAGTATTAATCCTAGAAAATAAAAATGCATCACTGTAAGTTAATGGAATTTTAGTGTGCAACATAAGTAATAGCTGTAGTGTAAATATGCTTTGTCATAACAACCATATGTTTCCACAGAAAAGAGCTACAACTACAGTTTTAATTGCTTCGTTAATCTCACGAAGAAGTAAAATTTTGCGAGGAATTCAGCATTGCTCTATTTTTCATTTAGACATGTGACCAAACGTTGGCAGTTTTCTGAGATGAACTTGTTAATCACGCTTTTGAGTTTCAGAATTTATTACTTGAAGGGTATTACGAATCTTAATGTCAAACAGCACGTGCTAGTTGTGTGTCAACTCATGGTCACAACCATTTGATTCAGATGACTTTCAAATTAAGTTACTATCAATTCAGCCATGTTTCCAATTCCGTCCGAATTACGGTCCACCGCAAACTCGCGTAATGCACAAGCGCACGCCGGTCTAGTCAACGGCAACTGAATTAGGAAGGGCCGCCCATATATTTCCATTTCCAGAAGACATGCATGCTCCGGTTGCGCTTTTATCATAAGAGACATTAAAGCAATGACGCATCCAGTAAGGGCACGACACGACAATCGAGGGTTAAGATGGCCGGAGAAAAGATGACCGCTGGTCGAGAGCAGGCTGGACATGGGCACATGTTTACACGTGATTTACTGCGCAGGCAGAAGTACTAAATGACATTATGACCCACGTTCGATGCTGTGGTGCCAATTGCCTCACAGATGCAATCTTCCCTCGACATCTGTACTGGGAGATACATTCGAACTTCGGTTCCGTATCACATCTTACATGAACACTTTTTGTAATGTCCAGATCATCCGACACTGCCTGTGGGTTACGGAAACGAAATTCGATCGGTGAGGGATAGGGCGGTCCATTACCCCCCGCACAATTAGACATTATTGTATCGTATATTGTAATGGATATTTTGGTGATAATTTGTCTGTCAGCCAAAGTATCAAATAGCTTTGAAAGTCTAGATGTCATGATCTAATGAAAGATCATTTTTAAAACTCAGTATAACTTTGCGGAAACATGCTCCGAAATGCATGCAAAGGAATGCAATGTATAGCATATTAATATAAGCCTATGTTATGTTGATATTCTCATTGCAATTAAAGGCCACTAATATACAATGCTTGATTTTAGAAAGACAATTGCGTTTCATATGATTGAACGAGTAACGCGCTCAGTTATTAAATATACTGGCATGCTTATTTATTTACGTGAACATGTTATTTGCTAAACGATTTACTAATAAAATGAAATAATACACGATTATTGTTGCAAAACAATATTGCATGTGCATTGTTGTTATTTAAAGATACATTTGAAGGTTCTCCATAACTGTTTTACTCAATCAGTACCGACAGGCAATGGAATGCAACAATAATGGAAACGGATTTCTGTGTTAGATTGGTTTATGACCTCCTTTGCAATAATTCCTTGCTCAAGGAATTTCCCTTTTCATGGGAAGAACGACTTTCAGGAAATATGCTTGGAATGTTTGACCGACTCATCCTGGAAAACAGGAAGAAGTTCCTTCTGAAATCGCAGTCTTAAATTTACGACTTCGTACATTTGTGTTGATGCCAGAGAGCACAAACACCTTCAATACGAAGCTGTGTGACTCTAAACTAACCGTAACTCTAAACCTAGCACTGACGTAGTCTATAGCTAAGATTGGACGTACTCTTAAAGTTTCCTACAGGCGAGTTCGAGTCCTATACGATATTGAAAGTCGGGTATCCAATGTTTTATACCACGAAAATATGAATGGAGGTTAAATCTGTTTGGATTTCGTTAGGCTTTATCTTGTCGAGAGACGAAGCTATACCGCCCATGAACGCCCATGAACTGTTCATAGTACAACGCCCATAAACTGTTCATACTGAACTTACTAGGGTAAAGTGCGGCAACAGGGAACTAGTATCAGTGGAAGTGACAGTACATATCAAGTGGGCTACAACTTAATAATGCCAGCGATTTGATTATTGTTTCACTGCCACATCGGCGTTTTGTTGCACATGCATTTAAACCCGGATGCAAATACGAATATGTACTCGCATGAAATGTACGATACCAATTATGGACTGCTGCTGAAATATATATTGAATAATAGATCTTTGGTAACACTTACTACATTTATAAAATAGAACAACTAAATAAATCCGCCCACAACACTTCACCATGACTACAGACTCTATGAACCCACATCACAATACTATTTGAGTAATTTTTACACAATTATGTTAAGAACGCCTACTTTTCTTTTCTTCTGGTTTACTTGTTGCGTAGTTTACGACAACAGTACTGATGGCCTGTTGATAGACACATTAATCCCAAGACTGACGCTAACCTTGTTGTAACAGCTCGTATTTGGATATGTCTACACAATGTTCTTCCCTCTCATTCTCCGTCTCTCAAGTGTAATATGCAACAGTATAACTTGTATATGAAAGCATGCTATTTATTTGAGAATATACTTTTCTATATCGATTCAAAATTGTAGTATGAATAAACGATACGTGGTAATACACATGGTAATTAAATCTTGCTATGGCTGTGTGCTGCACACAAGATACATATGTCTTTACCCAGGTTACTTTAATGTTTTGTGTATGCATATTACATAGCAGCACGATATGGAATGTGTTCAACACAATAAGACACATGTTTCTGCGCTATAATTCAACAAAGAAAAATAGTGATGTAGAGCATGTAATTTCACAATTTGAGGGATATACACCCGGCAGAAAAGATGATTTCAAGCACCCAATTTTCACATAATTAATCAAAGAAAATGCCGAGACGTTTTCAGTTACTAAATAAACACACTCCCTTGAATGAGTGAAAATAAACTCTGGCACCAACGATATTTTACGAATACGTTTCATGACCCAGTCTAACCCTCGATTCGTAACGTGGATTACAACAATTCAGCAAGTGTGACAGCAATATACTAAGTCAACACAGACCATTTCAAGAGTTCATCTTGACGTCAGGATGTCAGGAGAAGTCGAAATGTCTATTCATTCGACGTCTTGCCGCAGATGGGTGCGTGTTTTTCTTAGTAACGCTAATATTTACTATAATATAAATATAATAACAAGATGCATGATGAGAAAACCGTCAAATTCTAAGCTCAAATAGGACCAAAGACAATTCGCATTACATATATAATCCATGGTATTACTTATATCTTTGAAATATTATATTTTAGACAAAGTGTACAAGTGCATACCCTAGAGCGGATTGCATATTGATTACTATTTGGACTTAATTTTGACCCGGCTCCGTTTTTTTTTCTTTTACAATTTTGTCGCATGGATATATTCTATACGCATGACGGGTTTGACTGCTTTTGTTCAAACACCTCCAGGTATCGGCTTTGGAAATTCTACATCTCTTGTTAGCAAACTGCTAGGGACCACAAGATACATTAGCTTTCCAATTATGCTTGATAAAGTCATTCTGACTAAGTATTCAAATAATAAAGGGAACAGAGAGTCGCCTTGCCAAACCCCTTCTTTGCGAATTTTGCCAACATTTCATCTGAAGTCAATTCACGTGCCTCTGCGTTTATAATGGCTTTTGATGAAATTTGCAAGGATTTGGACTGCCAACTGTGAGGAACGGCCATTTACTGCTAGAGTGAACAGCGTTGAGTTAACATGATAATCGCTAGGGTTGGAGTATTGGGACCCAACTCTTAAAACCTACCGACTGAAATAATCCGAGGAAACGTTTTCAGACAACATGGCGATGTGTCTTTCACGCCAATTTTGGCGAGTCGCCATGGATATAATTACATTTAGAATCCCAGATTCAGTCTGGTGGTTTTCAAACAAGAATATGCGATGTTGAGTGAGTTGTGTGTATAGTATATAGGGCATTAAAACCACTGAGCACATAAAGGATTGCCTTCTGAACATTTAATCTTTGGTCCTAAACTGTCCTCAATGACACCAACTAACGAAAAAACACTACAGTCGAGTAGGTTGACCCGTGTTTAGTTAATAATCCGAACACTTGATACTTCTTAGCATTATACAGTTTAACAAGGAATGATAATGCGGTAGAGAAGTAGTACAAGACCAACTTTACCTAGGAAGTAGTTGGGAGAATGCACCATTGTACCAGTGTATCCATTCAACATAGATACGCGAGTTTGCTTTAAGAATGAGTGATGAGGTGAATAACAAACTTGAGAAGTAGACAAAAACTCAAATTTAAAAAAAACCCACACAAAACGTTTCAGTTCAAACTGTAGCATGCCTCGGTACATGTCGCTGTAGCATACCTTAACCGCATTGATGTATAGCGCATAATTATGTTTACTTGGCTATCTAATATAGAAAATGACAGACTCGTGTGTATTCTTCGTACGATATTCTAGTATATGACAACAGTAAGACAAGCGAAGTATGAAACTATGCATAAACGTGCATATTAGATGTTGCACTGAACATGAAGGCATACACCTCATATAATATGAACATGAGTTCATACTGACATATAACACTAGGTGCAATGCTCTCAACTAAGCTAGGGCATATATGCATGTATGAATGGTTTATCAGTTTGTCTGTATAATGTATCTTCACGAATTAATAAATGTACGTGTGCACAGGCATATTCATGGAACTACTAGTATATACAATGGTTAGCTATACAGTTTACTACACCTCGGTAGCATTAATGCATTCCTACACTTTTGCAGTTCAGACGAGATTTTGGGGTAATTAAAAAAAGGAGAAACACACTAGCTTACGTCTATCTGCATGTCTAGTTATGTTCTCTTTAGTTTGAGTGCACCGATTATTGTGTCAGTTATTCGCCTGCACTCCTCCTCTCTAAACTGCACTCTCTGGAATATAGCAGTCACTACTCTCTAAATTAAGCACTCTGGAATATAGTAGACACTCCATCCCTCTAATTATACACTCTCTCTCTCTCTCTCTCTCTCTCTCTCTCTCTCTCTCTCTCTCTCTCT
>JAULBP010105305.1:0-10503 GCA_032355345.1 Lepetodrilus pustulosus | reverse complement strand
TTCAAAGTAACTGTGTGCCAAGTTTCATGCTTCTACCCAAAAGTGCACGAAAAAACCTATATCCGCCCCACTATTTGGGTTAGACCATACGATATCGCGATACGATACTGATATTATATTGGAATGTCATTTCATATACAGTGTATGGGCATAATTTACTAATAATAGGTACTTTCTAGAGATTATATATATATATATATATATATATATATACACACACATATATATATATATACACACATATATATATAGATAGATAGATTGTCTTTATTTCCTCCAAGTACATGAAGATTCTGGGATATATATATATATATATGTACAAGCATAATTACGAATACACGTGCATTGTCAGCATAGTATATACATACCTATCGTAATAGCTAATAGCGCCATAAGTGTCACGTAGCATACGAGTGCATGTCAGGCTGTGTTTCACTAAAGGGTCGTATCCGCAGTCATGACCTAAGTTCTATACGTCACTTCCTGCTGTATTCAAATCACGCTGTACGCCCTCATATCGGCCTAAACTACGGTACGACCATTTCCATAAGACGCAGGCACGAAGACCACAGTCATTGCATGCACATTAGCACGGACAATGTAAGAATGTTATGGTGTTGGCCATGTTTTGTATTGAAATGGTACTTTAATTTGCTGTAAACATCCAAAGACACAAACTGGACTTTTAGGTTCATGTAATACGGCCATAGGACTAAACATACGAACACAATTATAACAGTTGCTGTGGCTGTGTGAACACGAGTGCTGAAGAAATGCATGTCACGAGTGTCTATTGGAATGCTTGCTTCTTACAAAGTAGTATAAGGCTATATTCACCAAGGGGTGCTATAATTACTTAGATACAGTGCACATCAATTAGCTATATCTATTTAATGGATCACCCGTAATTATGCACATAAAACGCTGGTATGATCTGTTGATCAATTAATCAATAATTTCCTATTCAGAATGCATCGTCACGCACGTAGGTTTTGTTCGTATGTGACGGTCGTTGCGTTGACGGACTTCGTAAGTAACGTATTAAGTAGGACACATTGTTCTACGTCTTTCTAGTAATATCGTCAACTGAATGGCATAGAATACATAATACCGATTACTAGTGCGAGTCTGGGATGTATATCGAACAGTCAAAATAATATAGTATAGTGTTACTTTGCAAAGTGATGGTTTGAAGATAATATAGAAGATTCAGGGCAAACAATATTGAAGAGCCTATATATGTTTCTTGTATTATGTATATGGGTTGTAATACACTATCACACTTGAATGTGTTGTACCCAAGTTAGTTCAGTCAGTTCAGAATATAAGTGATTTACTGGCCAGGGATTGGCGATACATCATGGTAATTCCACTATTTGACACGTACAGCATATAGTCCTCTATTAGGAATATTCTTACCCATAAGGGCAAGCATATGCCGGTTCGTAATATATTGATACAAACCGTACGGTCAGTATCACTTGACATACTTTTCTGTAATGTGATTGTCTGACATTCAACTCTAACCTCGCTACACAACAATGCAGACAATGAATTGACGTCGTAGGTGCATTGTGACGTCACAGAGTATACGTCACAAATATTTGTCCAGTTCGGCATAGAATCTGATAAGTTTGATCAAAATATGTGTTCTTTTGACGAAAAGTACATAAATGACACTTTGGGTAAGAAATATGATACTAACCCAAGGCTTGCTCAAAACCAAAATTATGTCACTCGGGCATACATCTGATATGAAATGGAAGTTCGGTTAGTATCCTATAATTACATCTAACTCTTGGGATTACATTATTATTTTTTTACGCATTTATATGTTTAAGTGATCAACATCAAACTGCAATCTAAAATTTATTGAAATTAAGATGTTGACATGATGTAGTTGGGATAAATATACAGTATTCATGATATTTCACATTTGCTTACAAATTAAAACAATATGCGGGAAAATTTTAAAGCGAATTTGAAAAGAAATCTCAATTTTGCAATGTCACAATTTTTTTTACATTCCAAATAATTATTTGATCAGTACAAATTTCCTTGTACCTGTAACAGTTGTTTTTTGGTCCATATTTTTGCAGAAGCCATATGCGTGTCAGTACCCAGCATGCAACAAACGATACACAGATCCGAGCTCACTCCGGAAACATGTCAAGAACCATAGCCAGAAGGACCAGCAGAAGAAGAAGGTAAGAAAATATTATTTGTTTTACGTTTTAAAAAAATAAAAAATCTTCATTGTGTGAAAGATGTGAGATGTGAAAATGTGAGATGTGAGATGTGAAGATGAGAATTGGTAATTTAAATATTGTCATATAGTTACCTGTATGTTCTTGATCTCTACTTCAGTTTACTTAATAATTTATATCCTCACGTATGCAGGTAAACGTGGACACATGCACTGGCTTGTGCATGCACACACACACCACAGACATACACATGCATGCACGCACGCAAGCATGTACACATGCACACACACACACACACACACACACACACACACACACACACGCACACAACACTCACACATGCACACACCACACAATCATGCATACACACATGCACACATGCACACACACACACACACACACTAAAATATATAAGTGTATTACCATGATAATTAATTATAAAATGATATTTAAATTTATCATCCATTTGTGACATTAACTTGTGCTTATCATTATATACTTGATAATCAATTATCTTGAATACTATCCTAAGACAACGTGGGTATTTAATTAATTTTATTGCTGTTTTTAATACAGAATAATACAATTACATACTACACAATTTGAAACTAAATTTGAATTATTTTATTTTTTATTTAATCCCAAATCCAATGCATTCTTCAGCATTACGAAGCAGATTTCTTACAGATTTATTTCATTTACTCTCAAGACAGAATAATTTGAAAATGAATCTGAATTCATATATTTTATTTTTTATTTAATCCCAAATCCCATGCATTCTGCAGCATTACGAAGCAAATTTCTTACAGATTTATTTCATTCACTCTCAAGACAAATACCTGCCGTTGAGTTCATTCATGCGTGTCTATTTTAGTCGGCTAGTAATCAATGCTCGGTATTTACTGCTACAGTCAAGAAGGATATCCTTGTCAACCGCCAATATTGCTTATTGAAAGCTAGTCCAGAATTTATGCCTGTGTTGAACACGGAGATCTGTTGCTATTGGTTCCTTGGCAAGGTGACAAAAAAAGTGACGTCAATCGCATGTTGAACCGACTCTCAAATTGTAATAAATTGTTTAACGGTACATACATGTGGCAGGGACAAAGGTATATTTAAGTACGTTCTTCTGAGCTATATCTCGTGTTTAATTCCTGTAGATGGTACTTGACTATACGGTATCAGGAATGTCCTCTTGCTCCAGCCATTCCAATGACTGTCATCGGGGTATCGTTTCTCAAAGCTCTCTTATGCTCTAAGAGACCATAGTGCTGTCGTAAGTGTGCACAAGCGCCATGTATTAGAGATCGCTACTGAAAGTGATTATGGTCTCAAATAGATAAGACAGCTTCTAGAAATGATACCAAAGGTATCCTTTCATGAAGATCTCTTCTCCACTAATGCAGTGCTAAGAGAGCACGATGGTCTTAGTAGATATGAGAGCTTTGAAAAACGATACCCAGGATGATAAATATATACTCAACAAAATTAAATAAAGGCCAGTAACATTTTTGGACACGTACATGAAGCTTTATATTATTTTTAAAATTACAAATTTCCAAATATCTACGAACTCCATCTAAGAAACACTGACACCAGGCCCCCGTTTCACAAATGTGTCCTAACTATTTAGGAGCTCCTAAACAGCTATCACCTGGCAACAAGCATTTCACGATGACGTCATAAGACTTATTCCTTCATAAATCGACATCAAACTGAAACTGGGTCGTAAAGTTAGGAGCTCCTAAAGTTAGGACACCGTCGTGAAACGGGGGCGTTCCTAACAATTTCATATCAACCATTCTTGGGTTCTTGTGAACCCATTGAAATACTGAGACGCTAAGCGCCGCAAGAACAACATTTTGTTTACACAATGTTGCTGCAATCGTGGTGGCAATGAAATTATAATAGTTCGTTTAAGAAAGGTGTCATATATGGCAAGATCTCAACAGAAATCGTTGTCTTAGATGTTTAATTAATTACCCCCAATAAAACCTGATTGTGTACATGTATCGGTATTAAGCATTGCCGTATCGTAACCTTGTATTTCTGGACATATCGAATATCGATGCATAGTAGCGATATATCGGAGAGGTAACTGAGAGAACACTATGGTCAAGGTAATGCCGCATACATTCATGTGAACAAGGTATACTTTTCAGATCATATTTTATGTTGTAGAAATTATTGTTTGTTGTTGTTAGTATGACAATAAGTGCTATACTGTTATATATGTTACCTCCTGCTAAACATGAATAAATATGTGTATGGACATATCAAGCATACTGTATGTCACGGATCTGTCTATTAACGTTTCCTTTCCGTATTGTTACGAAAGCTTTGTCCAAGGACGACGCTTATTCTGTATCTACGTGCCTACCAAATTGTAGTACAGACGGATATATACCATCCTCGCACCCGAGGGGTACGTATTACGTTCTGACTTCATAGTACCCCTGGCACACATCTATGGGAAAGGTTGCGCGAACAGTCAAGGAGCAAAACAAAAATAGACTAATGTTCAGTGACCACTCAAAACAACTATATAACATAAGCAAAGGGACGTAATTCCAATGTAGACTAGATGCACGTGAACAGCAATTTACTAGCAGAAAGTTATTTCATTGGTTGGCTGTTTGCGCAAGTGTTCCCCTAGATGTGTGCCAGTGGTACTATGAAGTCAGAACGTACTAAGTACCTCTGGGGCACGAGGATGTATATACACATGTGCATTCTACTACGACGCGTGCACGGTCAAGAATGTATTACGAATGTGTAAACGGGACAGACATTCAAATTGTAAAGAATGTCAACTAAATGATGATATTTTAACATTGTTGATAGTTATATGTTATGTTTGAAAACTTTTATTTACAAACACTTTTCGTTGGTTTAAATTATTATTTACTAGTACATGGATAATATTACCAAAAAATAACGGGAGAGATGAATATTTAATTAAATACTATTTCAGACTATCTTGAGAATCTTCGGAGCGGAAAATCACAGGAACGTAAAGCCTTGTTATTTGTTTTATGTTTGTGATAAGTTTGTCTGATTACCAGATTCCTTACAAACAGTCAAACAGGAACGTCTCTATACATGTAGTTATCAGTTCCTAATATACACGCGGTCAGAACTATCCTAATAGTATTATTATTATTATTATCTGTATCATTATTTCTTTTATGGATATCAAATTCCTTGAGATAGACCCTATATAATATTAACAGAGCCTTCGATGAAATCGCAGCTATTTTGTATAGAATAAGGTCATGGGGGTATTTGAACGTCGGTCGCATACAATAAACGTTGACCGAAGTTTAGGTACGCTGACCAATGACCAGAGCTATACCGTATTAAGAACTTGAATTTTATAATATTTAATTTAGCGATGATGGAAATTTTAAGATACAGTGTGTAAGTATTGTAATGCATACCTTCAACCTCCTGTTAACGTGAATACTAGACACCGATATGTGAAATATTTTGCACATGGAGGTCGGATCTCACTCATTGTTGGACATTCATTGTTTGGTGTGTAATAAATTGTTTCATGATGACCCCCGGATAGCGTGTTATCTGTTATAATTCCATGGAAATACTCATGGAACAAGAAAATAACCAGAAAGTAACCAGGAAATAACCAGAAAGTAACCAGGAAGTTACCAGAATAATTGCTTGCGATGTGTTGCTTATCATAAAAATATATTACGTTCTTCAATTTGCACGCAAATTATACCACTGATATGTACAGACCAACGTGCAATAAAAAGGATACTACACCATTGGGACCTTAAGAGAATGTTACCAACGAGTAACTATAGAAGCCTAATGTAATTATTAATAATAATAATTATTATTATTATTATTATTATTATTATTATTAGTTAGTTAGTTATTATTTTAAATTACCTTTATTATTATTATTATTATTATTATTATTATTATCGTTATTAATATTAGTATTATTATTGTTATTATTATTGTTATTATTATTATAGACAACAACAACAAACAAATCCTACTCTCACACTAATACAAGCGTCTTCTATAATTACACATATTCCCACTGACTCTACATTTCGTTAAGAACCACAGACGCTGTCTGTCGTTTCCTATCTATCTCAAACGAAAACATCTACATTATCAACATACAGTGGGATTTTTCAAGTCGTAGTACCTAATTACACGGGACACATATTTATGTGAACACCGGGCTGGTGGCGGACATATTGACAGTATACGTATCGTTAGCCAAGTTTTCTAAATTCAAACGAGTATGTGACTTAACATGATATTAATATTCCATAGGCCACACCTCAAAACTCAGGTTAATTGTAAGCATAATTATTGGCAACTGTTTCTACCAAAGAATGTATTTATGATATCCTAATATATCGCAAATGTTATATATCAAATGCAAATAGTGTCATCTAGATTTAACGTGCCTACCACATTCTGTACCGAAACCTTAAACAGTAACGTGGTGTTGCTATTGAAGCACATGACTTTGAATAACTATAGTAAAATGTTATATCATATATATGTGTATGATATAACATTTGTGGTGGAAGTTAACACATGGTTCGTAAGGTAAATGTTAGTAAGTTGACATGTTGACTCTACATTGTATTGTTGTATATTCTCTTTATCATGAAATGTTATTAATGAGAATAATGCTTCAGACAATCTCATGGTGAGATAATTGGGCAATTGTATTACAAACAATGATATCTCCTGCCAAAAGTCCATACCATGGAAAACGTGAAAGAAATACTATAGGTATTACACAAACAAATAGTTTTCCATAGGCCACAATGGTAGAGTTTGGATTGATATAACATTATTAGGAAGGACACTACAATACCTGACCACACATGACATAACAGTTCATCATCTGTAGAGTCTGGAAACTCACAAATAACACATTTCTACCGGCGTTTGTGTGTGTAAACAGTGACAGGAACTGTGCTACCGCTCGATCAGCACACGTCTATGTCTGAATTTAAATTGCAAGCGCCTCAGATGAATGAATAAGTTGTAATTATTTCTTATTCAAATATATACCTGGCAAGATTTTAGAATACCAGACATAGTATCCACAGAACATGAAGTGTTTCCAAACTTTCAACCAATACCTGGCTTGCAAATCCACTTTCTCAGAGGTTCATCTTCCACGTTCGACCTCAGTGACGTCTCATGCCACATAGTTGGTGGAGTATTACCTCTACAGTCTCCAAAAGAATACTCAGCGTCGCAAGCAACCACAACCGGTAAAATATGCTACGTCCGCGCGTGCGTTAACCTATGCTCTAAGCACATTGGAAATATTTTCTGCGTGCGTGTTACCACACAGTAATGCTCAATATGATACATTCTAGACAAGTAACTCATCCAGCTACTAAATACTGGCTAACGCAAGTCCCTTTACATATAGACAGCCAACGTGTTTGTTTCATTCTGAAATATTGATAAATACGACGTTTAAACTGATTTAATGGGTCATTAAAGGAACAAATAAAATCAGTTCAAGTCCCAAAATTAAGCTGAAATGATACACAAATAGATGAATGAATGAATGATTAATAAATAAGCGAATACATAAATAAATAGATTAATTAAAAAAAATAGATACATAAACACACACACACACACACACACACACACACACACGCACACACACACACACACACACACACACCCGTCCACACACACATACATACATACATACATTTAAAAGAAAAATCAAACAAACACACAAACAAGCAAATACATACATAAATAATAATTAAATACATAAATAAATACATTATAAATAGATTAATACAAATAAACAATCAAGCACAAATAAATTAATAAATGTATCCATCAATACATCCTTGCACATTTAGCAAATACATACATATATAAACATATAAATAAATAGATAAGTAAATAAATAAATGCATAAATGAATGAAAAAATAAATAAATACATACATAAAGAAAGAAAGAAAGAAATATATAAAGAAACAGAGAAACAGACAAATACGCAAACAAACAAAAATCAAACAAAAAACATATAAATAAATAATACATAGATGAATAAAAATACACAAACAAGCACAAATCAAAGAACTATGATTGTTCAGGTTGTTATATAAACAGCAGAATCCAAAACAGTTTGTTGAAATTGAATGTCGCCTACTGTACAGCGGTAGAAAGGTTTTTGTAAGTACACACATGATTATATGTATGTTAAGTGAATATACTTTGTAGTTGTAGCTAAGAACTAGTAAAAAAAATGCCATAAATATCTGTGATAGTATGCCTTTAAGTTTTGACAAGAGAAGTTTTTAAGAATACTGTTTTCTCGTTATTACCTTGCAGCTGGCCCGTACTGTTATTTACACAGATAGGTACTGCCATTTGGAAATTTACGTTTCCCTTGCTAGGTATAACTAGCCTTATTACTGTCGGTGTCTTTGTTCTTGTCTAGGGAAAAAGAATGTGACGTGCAGATTGCGTGCCAAATGATATCTTATTTAGGAAGAAAACTATACATGGTTATCGATAGTGACTGACACGAGCATATCTAATTGCATATTTTAGCTAGCCTGTGTAGGGGCATGCGTGTAACAAAATGCGATGAGTATGCATACTTAAAAGAAAGATAACACTTGCAAAGGTGAATGCACATCACAATAGCTCACGAGCAATCATATAAAATTGGCTTTCTGGAGAAGAATTATTGTCTCCTGTTGGAAACCTATAATTTAGAACGGTATAATGGACACGATCAACTAAGTTGTTTTAATAAGTTGCTTGTTTAAACATACGCATGCGCAAAAGGTGAAATTACATTATAACGAATCTCAAAGTAAACATGTCATTGGGTGGGTGATTATGAAATAGACACGGATATCGCGCAAGGAAAGATTAACGAAGCTAACCCTGATGGTGGGTAACTTATAGTTTTGTTCATGTCTGTCGTCTCTTGTCCATCCATAATATATATATAATTACCAGTTCTGCGAACGTAATTATAACTTCTTCACATACACTACTTTTCATTAAACGTCCCTCCGATATTCGTTTAAATCACGACAAAAGAAGTTTTTTACTTTTGTCGGATCCAATTGAATTACGTCGATGTCAATAAAATATGGTGAAAAAAAAATCACGTCAAATATAATGTTATGTTTCATATTAGGACACGATTCATTGCGAATTTAATCACGAATGTTTGATCAGAACAGCTGTAACTACAATTGATTGTAATTTTAGGGAATCGCTACAAATGTGTTTACACGTCCATTGCATGTAACTCTTGTAACACTACACTAGTTTTAGCTCTTCACAGTCTCATGTATTGTAGTGATAAAAGTTTGTCATGTAATAGACTTACACTTGCAAGACACCGCAGACATATGGCTACATGATCCTAGAATAATTTTCAGAGAAAATAGACAATACTATTTTCCCCATTATATAACACATAGTGTTCTTTTCATATTTTTATTATTTTGTAATGAATGTGTATTGCTCATCTTCTCTTAAAACAAAAACATTTTCGAACACACCCACGCCCGTGAATATGCATTCCTTTAAAGATATCGGTATCCTTTCACGAAGCTCTCTTATCTACTAAGACATAGCGCTCTCTTAGCAGTGCATTAGCTATCGGAAAAGAGAGCGCTATAAGTGGATAAGGTAGCTTCGTGAAAGGATACCATGGCCAATGCTTCCTTTAGCCAGGCTTGTGTACATTATAAACATATTCGCTACATTACACTAACATTTCACCAACATTTGTAATCCGACATCATGTGTCCCAAATGTTGAAATAAATGCAATGCAATTAATGTTGAGAGATATTGGCGAGATTGACCAATAAGACGTCTGCTTTACATCAGCTGACCTACTAGGTGGAGATACTCTACCTCCATAGTAGACTCATCCTCACGAAAGTAGGAAATCTGCTGTCATCGGTGTTTCGGCAGTTATACCTTACACTTATGCAACCGAATATTAGCAGGTTTTGTAATTTATAAACAGAGGTATTCATATCGAGTAGAATGGTATATAGATTGTTGGGTTTTATGTATGAATATTTTTTGTACACAGCCCTTTACGTGTTCAATATGGTCAAAATGGCGTATCATCGACTTTTTAAAGCATATTTACAGCCATATATTGTCCATTTTAAGAATCGGAAATGCACTGACATTTCTCACGTTCAATACACTCTAGGATGACTTAAAATAATAATACCTATCCTGTATAAAAACTCAGTACGTTATTTTCCCACACGA
>JAULBP010105294.1:0-10503 GCA_032355345.1 Lepetodrilus pustulosus | reverse complement strand
GCCGTTTAGTCCAATTCAATTTGCTGTTTCATCCAATTATTTCGCCGTTTTGTCCAATTGATTTCGCCGTTTTGTCCAATTGTCTCCGTTTTAGCCATTCGCCGTTTTGACGTGTCGCCGTTTTAGCCAGTACCCATTCTGAACTATGTGTAACGATTTACTACTTACATAAAACAAAAGTTTCATATTATGTAGTCGCATTTCATTTATCCGAAGTCGAATGTAATGTAATAATATGAATTGATGGTTTTGATAGAGTTAACACCCTAGATCATAAAACAGGATGATGCCCCATTTAAATCCTTGAGAAACAAATTAGCATATTTGGTTGAAAATTTAACGTTTCTTATTAATATTTGGGTTAAATAAATATTACATATTTATGTTTAGAAGATTGCGTATCACTTGTAAAGTGTCAAATTATTATAAGGAAAAACAGTGTAAAATAATCAAGATGACCACCAAAGTGGCATATTAATGAAAAAGTATACTCTATGCCATGGACCAAACATGGGCCTCATGCATGTTATGTAATACATGTAATGAAAAGTTTCAAATTAGTACTACGTTATATTTTACAAAGTGTATTCTACCTGTTACCACTAATATCATGTTCGCATAATGACATTACCATATCATATGTTATAGAACATGCATCACGCATATGTCATCGAAATTGGTGTTTTTGAGAAGCATCACACTGTGCTCAAACTAGTATAACTCTGTTACTAATCATGATAATAAGATACTATTGGTGTTAACAGATAGCCTACACTTTACAGGATATGTGATATAGCTATATTAACCATGTTCCTAGTACAAATATATGCTATAGAGCATATTTAACTCATATTTTTTCAAATTTGTTATTTTGAAATGTACCCCCACCATGTTCAAATTAGCATAACAGTGATAAATCAAGATAAGAAAATGATCCTATTGTTAATAGATAGCCTATAATCTGACACAAGTGTGTGCTATAGAGCATATTTAACGAATATCTTTTCAAATTTGTTATTTTGAAATGTACCCCTACCATGTTCAAATTAGCATAACCCAGTGACAAATCAAGATATGAAAATGATCCTATTGTTAATAGATAGCCTATAATCTGACACAAGTATGTGCTATAGAGCATATTTGACACATATTTGTCAAATTTGTAATTGTGAGATGTACGCCCATCATGTTCAAATTAGCATAACCCTGCGACAACCCTAGATATGAACATGATCCTGTTGTTAACGGATAGCGTATATTCTGTAGAATATGACGCAGAGCTTTATAGAATCTTTTCTTGACACATATTTTGTCACATTTGTTATTTTGAGATGTATGCCCGCCATGTTCAAAATAGGATAACTCTGCAACAAATCAAGATATGGAACATGATCCCGCTGTTAACAGATATCCTATATTCTATAGGATATAATGCAGAGCTATATAGAGCCTTTTCTTGACACATGTTATATGTTATGGAACATATTTATCAAATATTTTGTCAAATTTGTTATTTTGAAATGTACCCCCACCATGTTCAAATCAGTATAGTTTTGCGACAAATCAATACATGAACACGATATAGGTGTTAACAGATGACTTACACAGTGTAAAATACAATAAATAACTATTTTGAACCTTTTCTTAAAACAAATATATGCCATAGAACATAATGTTAAGCATATATTATCAAATTTGGTATATTGAGATGTCTTCCTACCATGTTCAAACTAGTACATCATAGCAACTAATTAGGATATTAATACAATATTGGTTTTAACAGACAGTTTACATTTTGTAGAACCCAATACATAACTGTATTGAACCTTTTCCTTTCACAAATATATGTTATATAACATAATACACACATATTTCGTCAAAAATAAGTTTTGAGATGCTCCAATATCATGTTGAAACTAATGTATATAAACTATATATAGGCGACTAATCACGATATGAACAGTGAATAAGAAAAGGTTTCCTAAAGATGGCAATGTGGCATCAACCAGTTGTATGATCTAGTGTGTTAACTCTATCAAACCATAAATTAAAAAACTCCATTAAGCTGACCTCAAGTCTCGGACTACCCAAATATTAATCAAAAACATATTTCTTTCGTCGAAATATGCTAATTTGGCGGCCATTTTGATTTTTTCCAGCACTTTTATTTTCTTGTTATAACATTGTAGATTTTTTAATAATCCCCAAATCCCCCAGAAATAAAGATATTTCAAAATATATTGCTATTATCCATCCATTATAATGGGTGAAACTGATGTATATTTAGTATCTACCTGTACTTAAACGGTGAATATAAAGAGTTTCCCAAGGATTTCAATGTGGCATCATCCTGTTTTATGATCTAGGGTGTTACCTCTATCAATTAGCCATCAATTAAAGCTACATTACAGTTACCCTCAAGTCAGGGAATACCCAAATATTAAATAAAAACGTTATTTCTTCGTCAAAATAAGCTAATCTGGCGGCCATTTTGAATTTTGTTACACTTTTGTTTCTAATTCTAATTTTGTATATTTTAAATAATTCCCAAATATCTATAAAATATAAAGATATTTCAAATATATTATTATTATCCATCCACTAAAATTGGTGAAAATGAAGTATATTTTGTGTCATATACCCAAACTTTAATCGTGAATAGAAAAAAAGTTGCCCAAGGATGCCAGAGTGGCATCAGCCAGTTTTGTGATTTAGGAGGTCCCCTCTACCAAAATCAGCAATAAAAAAATATCTTTAGACTCCAAAAAACGGGTTCACCCCTATTTCTGCCGGACTATCATATAATAAACTAGTTTATGTGGAATATATGGAATGATTATGATACTCCAAAAGAATGTCAAAATGTTAAAGAGCTAAACCATATCTGATTTGATTAAATTAGGTCTGGTTTATGAAAAGGTATACTAGTATACTATATTGTATAATTCAGTGTAAAGTACATATCATTTTACGTGCTACAGTTGGTGGAAAAGTTTGCAAAACTATTTTTAAAACATCGAAAAAGATTGCCACCAACGTCTTTGACAAGGACAGCGAACGCACCTCTGGGGTCAACCTGACATATCGATTGAAGGATAGGCGATACCGGGACAGTAGGCTACCGCCTACACACTTATTGGTTATAGCACCACCGATATTACAGTAGAAAGGTCATCTTGTCAAAGGTCACTAACCAGGTTACCCGGTATTACATATTTTGATACAACTATATATCTTGCTGGCTTTGCTGGCAAATAATTACAATATATTACTGGTAGCAAACAATATACATTTATATTATGCTTTGACTGCACCTCTTAAAACGGTATCCTCACAACAATATAGTTCTTCATTTCCCGCGAATGTTTTCAATGACCTTTTACCGATCTCTGACGTCATATATGATCATTGCGTGGAAAAATGGTGGCTCCTGACAGACAATTCAATTGAATTATGTATTGTTTTAAAACTATTTTTATTCAGCAAAGAATGAGGATCGGTAAACAAGCTGTACAGCTTATTTCAATACAGCTCCTCAACAAATAATACAGATAGTACATTATACATTTGCTAAGACAAGGTAACATAGTAAGAATTATGTATTAACCTTTAACTTTACAGTTTATCGGCATTAACAAATAATGGTATGGTTTGATTTAAACTTAAGAAAGAATATAACAATACAAGTTCAAATTATCTAAGGAGAAGATATATTTAATACAAGTTTCTTCTTAGTTGATTAGCTCCAAAATTATCTTTACCTAATTGCTTGTTCTAATGATATTTTATAATATACATTTTACGAAGTTCACTGTGCATTTCAATATAAACTGAATTTCAACTTCAATATCATTGGAGCAAGACTTATATGGTTGAACTTTAACGCTAACGTTATCGTACCTTCCAGTTTCTATGGCTAAAATATGCAAAATTTCAATAAATATATTTTTATGCAACGGGGTATTTGATTTTGGAGATAATACTAGTATGCTAAAACATAAATATCAACACTGTTTTCTATAAATAATGGTTTTTGATGAACAGGAATTGTTTGAAGTAGTTTGATGTGTGTGCCATTAAAGTACCAATATAATATTTGTATAAGCTGAAGGTCGATGAAGCGTTATTAAATAATCACATACAACTTTATTTCCAGACAAATATGATTTTTATTTCTTTCATAGTAATGTCTATAGAAAGTGTGTACTTTTGTGGAAAACAAAAGTTTGAAAATAGAAGTATTTTGTTTTTAAGAGAAAAGTTTCAAAGCAAATGTCGCTTGTTTGCACAATGCTTTGTTAATCCTTTGAAATAGTTAAAATTTGGTAGTCATGATGCTTGCTTCCTGATATCTAGTTGCTGTCTGGTCAGGTGACGGCAAATAATATGTATTATGATAGATGTACCAAAAGCAGCAAATGATAATATTGTCTATTAAAGACAGTTGGAAATATTCACGTTATTGTAGATGTGATATATAATAACAACAATAATAATAATAATAATAATAATAATAATAAAATAATAATAATAATAATAAAAAAATTGATAATATTAACAATAATAATAATAATAATAATAATAATAATAATGTGTATTTATATCGCGCTGGACTACATGCAAGGTACTTGCTCAAAGCGTTAGACGATTATAACCCAGGATATTATAGCAGTGTGCACTCATTATACATTCTCAACACACTGGGGAGTATACAACCTGGTGCCATTTTAGGCACTAGAAAGTTAAAGGTATACAATCACAGTTGCTTGACCTAGATAATGGTCAAACTAATGTCTGTCTGAGACTATTGACGTTTGATTTGTACACCCAAAAGTTGCTATGTATTGATTCCCCAACACTTGATAACAATAATAATAAGAAACTTCATATTTCATATGAATTAGTGTGACGGACAATAATTATCTTGTCTTTGATGCATCAATATATGTTATAGGAAAGTGACCGAACGTTTCCAATTATCTCCCTTTTCATGAAGCAAACCACATTCAGGATGCCGACCGCTAGTTTGTATATGCGACTCAACTTGTCGTGCGGTGTTACATTATAGTGAAATGTTCCATCAACCATACATCGGTGGAATTGTTTTTGGAAGTACAAACATGATTGTATGTATGTCAAGTGAATGTACTTTGCAGATGTACATAAGAACTAGTCCAAAACCAACCATAAAAATATCTGATTGTATGCCTTTAATGTTCACAATTCCATAAAATCCTATCGAGTAGGCATTCACAGCTGGGTTGACTGGACTGGAGCAGTGTGGATCTGCAAGCACTTTGCTCAAGACTGATATCCGATGGCATCAGCTAGAGTCGAATACGAATGTGGCAGAAATGCTAC
The DNA here is from genome assembly GCA_032355345.1 of Lepetodrilus pustulosus. NCBI lineage: Eukaryota > Metazoa > Mollusca > Gastropoda > Lepetellida > Lepetodrilidae > Lepetodrilus > Lepetodrilus pustulosus. The sequence continues at coordinate 5,142 of JAULBP010105294.1, read as the reverse complement.
CTCTAGAGCCCCGCGAATACCATTACTGTGAGCAAGAACCTTTCATTCGCAAACATTTTTCTGACACACGATATTGCTGTGGTTGCAAACTAAGCAAGATCGGGCTGCGCTAGTGCAAGGATGGGTGACAAGTATCTAGGATGATTTCTTCCAGTAATGTTTCCTTGGAAAGTAGGTGTCACAAAACCGATAGCACAATTTTCAGTTTCTGTCACTGTCTACAGTTCTCTTGTGACTCACAAGGTAAACAGAGGACACGTTTTCATCTTAATGAACCTGGCGTACACCATTGATGTGATCACTTACTTCCAGAGGACTATCAAGAAATACAAATACCAGTAGTTTTTATTTTTATTTTATTTCAATGATTACAACATCTTTAACGGCCAGTCAATGAGCTGAGAGCGGTGTTGATGGCATCCTTGCCAGATCCGATGATCTTGGTCAGACTGGGTGTCATGTTGGCGACGGTCTGGGCTGAAATGTACAAAATTTGCATTTTAAGATTGGTTGGCTATAGTGTTATTAATTGGCCATGACAGCTTTTAAAGGTCGATTGACCTTTTTATTAAACTACGTCACGTTTCTTTTTCAATTAATATCTATTTTTGGAAGCGAAATTGCATTTAAAAAATAATATACCGGGAAAAAGTTTATACAACAATTTGAACCTACTAGCGATGTCTTTGAAGGCATCTTTCATGGCTTGCATGGCGTTCTTTCCATGGCCGATGAGTTCACTGACTCCGTCTTTAATGGTGCTCACGTGACCACTCAGTTTTCCGGCGATTTGCGCGGCCATGGCCTTCGCCATGTCACCGAAAGCATGGATGTGCTATTCGACATAGAAAACAAAAGCATAATACAATAAAGTGTAAAAAATACCAGTAGCTTACAACAGCCTGTCATGGATTATGTAAACTATTTATATATGACAATTGATATTCTGCTGAGGTCCATCAATTAGTCGGTTATTTAGCGCGCCAGAATATATATCGGGTGGCAAAAAAAACCCGTCCCGAACTTTAAGGGTTAATACATTTGTAACAAGCTTCTATACTACTGTGATCAATACTATACTAAGTGACAAATATCATGTTATTAACATATTCGGAAAGTTTCAAGTCCCTATGTCGCAAACTCTTTCTGCATTCGGATAAGTAAAAACAAAGTAAAAAATTGCAATGGCAGAACCGTTTATTAAAAAAGACTCTTGTCTGAATTCTACCTTGATTGAAACTTTGTTTAATTTCTACCAGCATGGTGTAACTTCTCATACTAGTAGAACTATGCAAGCCTTATTGGAGCAGTCTGTGGAAGAGGTCATAAAAACCAACGAGTGGTCACCCCAACATCCAGTTCTTAACCAAATGGATTATTCCATTTGGAATTCGTTGTCAGAGAAAGTATACGAAGGACACACAGATGTGTTTAATGACCGTGAACTCAAAATGGGTCATTGCTAGGACGAACTATCTCTTAGAAAGTTCAGTAGTACTAATTCAAGTTGAAAAAGAAATACTTGAGCATATTTTAAGGTAGATCGATCATCGAGGCCATATTGATAGCTTATTTCAGTAAATTCAAGGGAAGTATGCAGCTTTTCTTACTCTTCCATTGCAGTTTTTTACTTCTGTTTTTAATTACCGGACTTAAGAACAGGTATGCGACATAGTTACTTAAAGGTTTCAGAATATGTTAAGAACATCATATTCATGTGTGAATCTTTATAGTAAGTAATATAATGGTTAGTTAAGAATGTATCAACCCAAATTCAAGGTAATTATGCAGCTTTTTGAACTCTACCATTGCAGTTTATGACTTCTGTTTTTAAATACCCGATTTAGGAAAAGGTATACGACATAGGAACTTGGAACTTTCAGGATAGGTTAATAACATCATATTTGTCACGTGTGTGAAGTGTATTAACCTCTGAAAGTCGGGGAGTTTAATTTTTGGCCACCCGAAAACAGTATCATCCAAGTCGAATTTAGCCAGAAATGACAGAATAATGTTTGTTTATCTTTCAAAATAGAGACGATTTGGTTGGTAGGGATATCTAGTAGAAAACTTCCGTCTAGGTCCGCGCAGACCGGAAATGAAGCGACGATATTTTGCTTGAATATGTACCTGACTGAATCCACTGGTCATTTTGGAGAACAAGTCGCTGATGGCGCTTCCGGTGGCCTTCAGGGCGTCCAGTGGAGCAGATCTCTTGGGTCCGAAGTTGCTGAGGAGGCCTTGGGCGGCGTCGGTGATGATGCCGACTGGGTTCTTGACCATGCTGTCCAGAAGACCTCCCTGGAGGATGCTGTGGAGGCCTGAAAGAATACTTATAGAGTTACCTCCCCTGTACTGACGGTACCTTCACAATGGGATTATTAACAATCGAAACATTTCACCTTAATTTACAGCAGAGCGCACAGTCGGCATTCTTAGCATTGGCCAAAATTAAAGACAACTCACTGACGACTTGGTCGATCTTGTCCTTGATGTTCTGAATAGGATGCTCGAGGAACTTCAGACTGGTGATCTTGTCCATGATTTCGTGGAGGCTGCTCATAGCTCCTTGGTACAGTCCGGACATGGTGTCTGTCATCTTGCTGATGGCCTCCTTGCCTTTGGTCAGCATACCGTTGACACTGGTCATCAGACTGGTTGAAGAACACACACACATTCTGTATTAGCATATTTTTGTTGCCATGAGCCGATGGCAGTCCAAATTTATGAGAAGCGCAAACTGAGATATGATTTTAATGAGAATAGCGATGGATCTTGAATAATTAATAGTGAAACCATTAACTAACCTGGCATCTCTGGTTTTGGGATGACCGAGAGCGGAGAAGGAAGCCATCAATTCTAAACATTGAAAATAAGAAGTATAATTATAAAGTGCACAACGTGAAGCTTCATGAATTGTGTAGAGTAAGATTCTTTTGTTTTAGACTGTCGTTTTCATTTGATTTGAAGTGGTGTTTAGAGCCGCTTTTATGATATTTTCTTTCACTGACTCATATTACGGCTTGTGGATGGACACATCTCTGTGATAGTCTACAGTGAATGATTTCAGGCGTGTAACTTACTACTGGCTAAGGTCATGAGCATCTGTTGGCCTTGGGTCTTGACTTGAGAGACGACGTTCTTCATGAGTTCCGCCGCCGGGGCTTTGATTCCAGCCACAGCTTCCTTGAGGCTGCTGGTCAGCGAACTGGCCACTCCATGGAGAGTGTCCAAGAAGCTGTTGGCGTTGGCGCCACTACACAGGCAGACGACGGCGACGATGATAAGGAGCTTCATGATTTATCTGAAGAAAAATATCGTGATAAGCGGCGGTTTTCAGAAAATGGCGAATTAAGTTTTGTATGTCCTTATTAATAAAATGTGGTGGTTTACAACTGTCAAATTTTCTATATACGTAGATTATGGCATACCTAAATTGTACAAAATAGAGTAAAAGTTCATTCCTGTTAGTTTTCGTAAAAATGCACATTTGTTATTTGGATATAGAGCATTTTCTAAACAACTCTATGGGCCGAAAACACGTTTTAGCCTATATATTGTGCTATATTGAGGCTGAGAATTCGCAAGGATATAGGGTTTAATTTTACCCATTGAACACTCGAAATATTAATACAAATTACATTAAATTAATGTTAGTGCATATTACCACGGTCGAATGACTTTTGAATGATTGAAAAGGTAATTTGATTTGTCTAAGATGTCTAAGCGCGAGAGTTGGAGGGTGAGAAGGGTAGATTGGTTTAAAGACTTAAAGAATATATTGAATACAAGAGAGATAGCCAGCGAGTTTCCATAGACAAATAGTTCCATACCATTATTGCAATTCGTCTTACCTGATTAGAGTAGATCTCGTAATGACTGCAACTAGGGTCGATCGGCTTTATATACCCTCTGACACAGGTAGTTGTCTGTTGGTTTCCCATGTCGTAGATTCAAAAATAAATTAAAGGAGTTTTATCTATTTGTGGTATTAAGATAGCTCAAACTATCCACCATGTTCTCCTAAAGCCAGGATTATGCAAGCATTACGCTCTGGACACTATCGTTGACATTTTTTCTGCGATTTCTTCTTAGAGGTTATAGATTGTCCAAATACATACTACATTGTTATTTCCCGCGATATTACGACACAATGACGAGATTATAAGATACTATGATCATTCAAGTTACATTTAGACCCCGTTATACCGGACACTTCTGTTTTTGTTAAAATCTGACCAGTAAGCGAAACAACCGTATCATCGGATCAAACATTCATCGAATTATATATACTGTAGGAATTCCGTATTCGTTAAAATCTGACCGGTAAGCGAAACATATTGTAAATGACCTAATATGTATAAATTAAGATGTATTCACTCTGCAAAAAAAAGTAAAAGACGTTTAAAACTTATCAAAGTTCGCATAAAACCTAACTTTTCATCATGTGATATGTAATATTATTATTTGCTGTTTGGAAATAGTCTGCTATATACATTTATGTAGTTTGACCTGACTTTGTGTCTCATTGTTCAATAGAATGCTAACTTATCTTAGAACCGTAACACAAACATAAATTATATCCTAACTCCATCTTGATCTTTTACTTGAAATAATGTGTTACATTGTAATAATATGCTCTTGTATAAATTGAGATTGCAAAATTGAAATTAAACATATTTCAATAACCTAATATATAATTCATATCGCAGATAACAGTACAGTATATATGTTCAGCTATATTTTGTTAAATTACGTAAATGAACATTTTCCTTAAGTCATCTTATACACATTAATAATTAATAATTCATAATTTATAAATTGAAAAAAAACGCACGAAGTATTTTTATCAATGAACACGACTATAGTATAGCTTTACCAAGTCACAATATATAAATTGAGCCTTCTCACAATTGTCCACGACACGGTATTATTGTTGCTCTGTAAACTATTGTACTAATATAACTCAATATACCGCTATTAGTCCGAGAGGCAGCTGGGCCCAAATTAAGTTTACCCTACACGGCCCGGTCCGTCAGGTTTCTTGCCATTTTGTGATGCGTATGCTGCTGTTTACGAATCCGGACGCTGCACCAAAATTTGACCCTGCGAAAGTACTCATTTGAGGTCAAATCCAAGATG
>JAULBP010105283.1:0-10505 GCA_032355345.1 Lepetodrilus pustulosus | reverse complement strand
GTGTGAGATATAGATAGAGAGAGAGTGAGAGAGAGAGAGAGAGAGAGAGAGAGAGAGAGAGAGAGAGAGAGAGAAAGAGAGAGAGAAAGGGAAAGAGAGAGAGAAAAAGAGAAAGGGAAAGAGAGAGAGAAAAAGAGAAAGGGAAAGAGAGAAAAGAAGAGAGAGAGGGAAAGAGAGAAAAATAGAAAGAGCAATAGAGAGAGAGAAAGAGAGAGAGAGATCATCTCCAAAAGCAATACATAAAGTCATGTATATATTTCAGTGGACACACACTATTAGCAGCTTTCCATACATTCCTATAGGATGAGGCTGAGCAAGTTGTCATGATAGCTCTGATGGAAGATAAAATAACAGACTTCCGTCCAGTGAAGATTTGTTCTAGATGTGTATCTAAGACTACATGGAACTGATGGGATGGGCCCCTGCAAACTGACACTCCTAGACCACACTCCCAGACCACACTCCCAGACCACACTCCCAGGTCAATATCCTCTCCAAGTCCAGTCCACAACACATTCTGTAATAATATTTACACGCTTCCTACCAAGTTCGTCATAAATCGGTTTCTATGTCAATGGGAGTGGTCCTAGATCAAATCTGTGGAAGTGTTTTTGTAGATCCTCCAAATGTTCTTGAGACAGTTTCAATAACTGGCTCAAAACCATTGAAACATTTCCTCAACATCTTAATTTTTTTATAAAAATGAAATCGTCTTTTTCTTTCGTAAACATCCCAGCAAAATTTAAGCTTACGTAATAGGCACATGTGATTGTTAGGCAACGAGTGCAGTTGGGATACTGGGTATTAGTAGTTGCATAGGTGTATAGGCTTCCATGTTGATTACATTCTGTTAATCATGTTTTTCTTGATACGAATTCCAATCTCTCATTCCTTTGGCTATCACAGTCCATGTAGTTAACACAGGAGAGTCTATGATCTACAGTCGGTGTGCATGCATGTGTGACGTACGTGATCTATGCATGTGTGACAGGTGTGAGGAAGATGTTACTCCATACTGGGTGGCTTTCAAAGTCTCTTTATTAGGGTCTGTTGAAAGCACTAGGGGTCCAAGCCGTAGCTAGCAGAGCTATGCCAAATATTTGAATACTTTGACATGGATCAGTCCTAGAGGAGCCTGGAGTTGGGTAATAATTGTGTGCATGCATACTCTGTTCTGTATAGATAGTCTTATTCACAAAGGTACATAGGTACGATGGTATACATGGGGTACAAAGGTACATAGACAGTAGATAGGTAACATAGAGGGTACACAGAGATACATATAGGTACATGTAGGATATAGATATAATGCACAGTGGGCACACATATGTTATAGATTTATATTGTACTATATGTACTATGTGTTCTATTAGCTTACATTTGACTTTGTAGCAGAATAGTTGATTATTATAAGTATGTACCGGTATATTGCTAATTAGTACATGAGTAATGTCTCCTCTTAAGTATTAGTTTACTAATACGTTCTATTAATTATATATCACAGTCAATTAAGTAACCTATTAGTTGCATATACATTAATTATTATATTTTGTGAGCATATCCAGTTGATATCCCTTTTAGTAATATTTTGAATTTACATGTAATTTACTGTTATGATTTTTAAACCTTAGTTCCCATTCCTCAAAGATTTGAGTAAAATATACATTGGAGTTATCATACTTCAAATATTTATCTTGCATTGACCTTTTAAGTTTGAACATAAAATAAAATCAATAAATGTGGAATACTTGAACGAATGCATACAGAGAGATAGATAGATAGATAGCGAGAGAGAGAGAGAGAAATAGTTAGAGAGAGAGAGAGAAAGAGACAGAGAGACGGAGAGAGAGAGAGATAGAGATATATAATCATCCACAAACACAAGGATACACACATGCAACCACGCACACAAGCACACAGATGCAAACACGCGCACATATGCACACACACACACACACTATACACGCACGCGCACACACGCACGCACGCACGCGCACACACTACATACACACGTGCATGCACTCACACACACGTGCATGAACTCACACACACACACACACACACACTACACGCATGCACACACTACACGCATGCACACACACACGCATGCACACACTACACACACACACACACACACACACACACCGACTATAGCACTATGACTCCTACACATAGGCTACTGTAGGCTATAGCGTGTCACTAGGGTTGGACTAGGGCTGGTGTCTCACCACAGTAGCTAGCACCCACGCCAGATCTCAGCATTAATAAGCATTACAGCATTACCCTGGCCGTGGGACTGTGCCTAAACACTACACCTCTGGTGGCAGCTCTAGGAAGCCAGAGTTCTCTAATCTGTGACTACCCACACCCAGCGGGACCACCGTTACCCGTTACCCAGGATCACTGGGATCTGGCTGCATCCACACACACCACAGTTACCTGTTACCCCAGGTCCACTGGATCCACTTGCACCACAGTTATTGGTTACCCAAGTCCACTGTGGATCCACTTAAAGCAAAGTTACCCAAATCCATTGGATCCACTCACGTCACGGTTACCAAAGTCCATTGATTGGATCCAATGTTACCAGTTACTGGTTTCAGTTTTGTGTACTCCTCATTGAAATCTTGATTTGGATATCGCATCACATGTGATTTGGAATTGTGTGAAATTGTGGATTAATTTGGAGGGATTGTTCATCGTTTCATGACCAGAATGGGAAGTCCTTTTACTACTGCTGCCATCCTGTTTTCTCTGCAGGTAAGTCACTCATTACTATCTTAGTTGTACAATTAATTGAAATATAGAGGAATTACTATCATACATGTATATCTACTAGTATTTAAATCTTTGACCTTTTAATACTTCCATATATTTAACTCACAGTGTATAAATACAAAATGTTTCTCTTTCTTTTAATATACTATATGTACCAATTTACCATATTTCTACTCTCAATTGTTTATTTTAAACTTGAATTTGACAGTGACGAATAGAAAAGTCTTGTTATCACTGGTTATATCAACACTATTTCATTAAAGTTAAATTTGACCTGTAAATCCGTACATGCTTGTGACATGTAAACAATTTCATTTATTACCTTGTAGAGTCATGATGACCTTAGTGAGTTGAGTTTTATCAAGGGACATATCCGCAATAGACAAGTGGCCATGCAATAACTAGAAAGTCCTCGCTAGTAAGGCCAACAATTAGTGTGCACACTGTAACACTGAGATAGATTGTAACATCGAGATAGCGTAGACAGGAAACAGCTTCTAAGAGACAGCGTCATAAATGGGTGAATGATTCCCGTTGTGACAAACTCCAAAATCACTAGGCAACAGTTTGGTTTTAAAGTAGGTTTATGTGGGATGATAGTTTGGTTTCAAAGTAGGATGACAACCAATTGTCAGTTTGTACAGTCAGATCCCGTTATAACGGTCTCCATTGTACCGGTTTCTTCGCTTACCAGTCAACTTTTAGTCCTTACGGATTTCCTATATACTTAAACGCGATGAATGAGTGATCCAATGAATCGGTTGTTTCGCTTACCAGTCAGATTTTAGCGAAAATGGAAGTGTTCAGTATAACAGTTTCTGAATGTATATATCTTGTGGGTTTTTTTTCAATTTACTAGCTTTTTAATTCAATAATCTGACTGGGAGATTACAAAAGATTTCTGAGTGCAATGTCATGCTCAGTTTTGTTCACAAAATATATCCATATGAAATTTGAGCATGAAAATATAATAAAAATGTTTTGTAATCTCAGGGCCTGGTCTTTCATTACCTTTGACATACAGACATTCTTATTTAATAGCAAGATGCTGCACATTCATATCATACTCGGTAATGAATGTTACCCTGGTTACGCTGGTAGGAAGTATACGGTACATGTATATGAATCATCTTGCACATAAAAGCTAGTTTGATATCTATACTGCCAAAGAAGTTGAATGGGTTTTATGTTTGCATTATTTCTCACAAATCAATTGTCACATATGGGTGAAAGATTCCTGCTGTTACTTAAAACAATAATTTACTCGCTCAGAAACCATATTGCACGGAAATGTGTTGAGCCAGTGTCCTCTGTTCAAAAGATACCAACCATTCAATTAAAGTTCACCTAACATTAAAGGATTAATTATTAAAACTGAAGATGGCAAATTACAGAGTCATGCTGTTGACTTGTGTCAGATGATGTCACATTTACTATTGTTTTCCCATTCTGCCTATTGTTGTACAGCAATCAGAATTTCCTCATTGATTTTAAGGTGTCAGATTCCGCAGAATGCTTTCAACTGTCAGACAATAGGCTGACTGGGTTTGCCATTCAATGAACGGCGCTTAAACATGTGCCGAAAAATTGAAATCTGCTTGGCTTTGTACTCAAAGAATTGGGATTTCTTTTGTTGTCAGGTTTTGCAAATAGGGATGTGGCTCATGTTTTCAGGACTGTAATATATTTGGCTTTCATGACAATAAACAATGGGTATGTTGTCAGAGGTACAAAAGAAGATTAAAGGTAGCTGAGATTCCATTGCCGTTGGTCTTTACAGTTTATTGTGTTCAGGAATTGTTTATTTGCTAATAAGTTTTCATCATTCATTGAAATGTAAATTGAATTTAAATGAGCTTTATATCAGAACAGATTTATACTTTATTTGTCAACAATTTAAATAACATTAAAACATTTTTCTATGGAGGTTTTGTAGAGATTTAGTACTAAACACAGAGATTTTTGAATATGTCGACTATATATCGATAATTTAAAAGGAATATCTTAAATTTTATTATGACATATGTAAATTCATTAAAAGTTTTTCTACTTTTAGAATGTAAAATATATTTTTTTCAGCAACATTTGTTTGTTATGTATAGTATAGACTCTTTACATGCTCAAATATTGTCTACCGGCATTTCTAGATTTTACTTTAAAATTAATTGATACTTGTACGCGAGGAATTAGCTGGGGAGCATTCTTATTCGATAACTTGAAACTCCAGTCGACATCTTCCATTCCTTCATGTGAACTATCGTTACTTTGAGAACAGATTCCCCAGCAGTATGAATGTTACACATATCCCGTCCAGATGACCGAACTCTCGTGTGCCGAACGGGTCTCTTAGAAACCACGTCCGTATTGTAGCACCATGCCAATTTATACAAAGCCCACATCTAATTTCCTCAGCCAGTAGAAAAATGTCGATTGTATTCCATTGATAACTACCATATTACATACAGTATATGTTTACATGTTCTGTCCTTGGTGGGTGTGTACATCACTGGGTCCATTCTAGGAAACATTCATAGCTTTAAGACACGGAGAGGATGGGGTTTAATTGCTGAAAATAATGGTAGAAGGATGTTGGAATATTATTCTGCCTTTAATATTTCTGTTTCTATTACAAATACTGATATTTAAATGTGTCCATTATGTCTATGTTTTCCATATCTTTTAGGCAATGTAAGATTTTTGAGGTGATGAATGTTTTATGAGGCGCAGATATTAGTTTTATGAGGTTATTGAAGTTTTGTGAGATGATGAATGTGTTTCTTTTAGGACATACCAGTTTTGTGAGATTATGGATTGTTTTTGAGTTGTTGAATGTTTTGTAAGGAGATATCAGTTTAATGAGATGATGAATGTTTTATCAGATGTTTGTTTAGTGATGTTATGGGTGTTTTGTTAGGCAATGGGGAGATATAAGTTTATAAGGTTTTGTGAGATGATGAAAGTTTTGTGAGGAGATTTTGTGAGTGGATTGATGTTTTGTGAAGAGATATAAGTCTTTGTCTGGAGATGAATTTTTTTGTCAGGGGATGAAAATTCAGGTGAGATTAATGACATAATGTTTGCTTTGAAGATCGTTTCATGTATAACTACCTCTCAATGGTTAGCAATTATCTTAGATAATTACCCAGCTTAGGTCTTCTCCCGTCAACAAATGAGTTCTAAATCTTGCTTCACTTCACTTTCCTTTCACCGTTCAGGAAAGACGTGATGTGTTAAATTCATTAAACCCTCACTTCCTATTCAAGAAGTCCACTGGGCATATGCTAAAAGATTATAGTGTTCCCGGGGCATGTAAACCATAAATTACCATTCGAAACTCTCTATATAAGTCTTCTGCAAGTGAACAGGGCTAGTGAGGTTAAAACGGGTGGCAATGTGGCAGTTGGAATGAAAATATGAGAATTGTATTAGCGGTGGGGTGTGTTTGTGCATGCGCATAAAACAAAATGTAATGCCAACATTGTTTAGAAAGGAAAAAACATACCATATCTCTGATGTGTAAATACACTCGTGTTTTGTGCAATCCCATTATAAGAAAGATCCTGATTCAATAGATATTATGTTTCTGTTTCTAAACAGACAACAGCCCAGGTGGATCTATAGGGTAGCTTGTTGACAATGTTATTGCTGTACTGCGTTATTCTGACAATTTGAAACATTTCCTGCCATGTTGTTATTATATTATTTAATTCTTTGTGCTTTGTTGATACAGGACATGCTTTAGCATTATGCAAGTGCTTGCAATTCCGACAATAATCCATGGCTTAACCCAACAACATACATACACTAGAGTGTAGTGTGCACGAGCTAGGTTCTCACATAATATCAGCTAGGCTCAAGTACAATATCAACCAGGTTCTAATGTAATATCAGCTAGGTTCAAGTGCAATATCAACTAGATTCTAATGTAATATCAGCTAGGTTCAAGTGCAATATCAACTAGGTTCTAATGTAATATCAGCTAGGTTCAAGTACAATACAAGCCAAGGTATCGTTTCTCAAAGCTCTCCTGTCCACAATGAGACCACAGCGCTCTCATAATTACATGAGTGTCTTGTATAAGAGATCGCTATGAGAGTGATTTACTTATGGTGTAGTTGATGTGAGAGCTTCATGAAACAATACCCAGGTTCTCATGTAATACCAGCCATGCTCTTGTGCTATACCAGCTACTTTCTTATGTATTAACAGTCTGGTTAATGGTTATTCTGCAATAATACCAAGTTTCTCATGTAATACTACCAACTGGGCGTGTGGTATCACAGTGGTAGAACATTACACATCGGAGCCAAAGGTCCCAAGTTTAAATCCCGCCCTGGGGTGCCCAGCATCAATGTTCGTGGATGTTAAATTTCTGATGCAATATTGATAGGATGTACTAGCAGGTTTACTGCAACATTCAGTGCTACAGATGTTGCGGGTTTCCCCCTGTCCTAAACTGATATTAGTAAAGCGACTCTAAATCCCATTACAAAAAGAAAATAAATAATAGTAAACAAAAGAAAATGTAATACAATACTACCCAGTTTCTTGTGCAATACTACCCACTTTATCATGTAATACTCCACTTTCTCATGCAATACTACCCACTTTATCATGTAATACTCCACTTTTTCATGCAATACTACCCACTTTATCATGTAATACTCCACTTTCTCATGCAATACTACCCAGTTTATCATGTAATACTCCACTTTCTCGTGCAATACTACCCACTTTATCATGTAATACTCCACTTTCTTGTGCAATACTACCCAGTTTCGCATGTAATTCCAGCCATGTTCTCATGCAGCTTTTGCAGATCAGTGACAGCAGGGAGTCATTCCTCCTTAACATTATTCTAATATTCCAAAGGACCTCCTACGAGGTCTGAAGGGTGGTGCTTGCTAAATGAACTCCGTAGCTCCATAACGATGATGTCAATGAAAGGTTCGACTCTGTAATCATAATATGCCTTTCTAGCATAGCGGAAGGTGAACGCATAAGAACGGATATTGAGGATATCTAAACGTGTTTGTGTGCATTTTTGTTTGTCTTGCATACTTCTCATTCAGATTTCAGCGGAAGTGTGTGTGTGGGGGCTTACATTTGAGGACAGGTGTAGACAGATTACATGCTTCTTGGGTATTTTTTGTATATACTTTGTAATGTTGTGCTACTCCTGTGAAACAGAGAGCTAGAGGGAAATTAATAAATTATTGTCAATCCATTTAATTAAAATCTCATTGGATCAAGTTATTGATGATATTTTTTTACAGATCGTGGGATTACAATATTAATATCACATTGTGTCTGTATAGCCTGTCCATGATACCTGATGATGACCTACTGCTTTGGGATAGAGTACTATAATACATCACCCTTTGATCTCCTGGACCCAAGGTTTGGGTGGCTGTGTGATTGTCTGAGAACCACTCCATTTAGCCATAACCCCTGATTTCATGACATCCAAGTAGCAGGCCATTCTAGCTTATAATAATAATAATATAATAATAATAATAATAATAATAATAATAATAATAATATAATGATGATGATGATGATGATAATAATAATAATAATAATAACAATAACAATAACAACAACAACAATAGCAATAATAATAACAATAATAGCAATAACAATACTACTACTACTACTACTACTACTACTACTACTATTACTACTACTACTAATAATAATAATAATACATGTAATAATAATAATAATAATAATAATAATAATACATGTAATAATAATAATAATAATAATAATAATAATGATAATAATAATAATAATAACAAAGTAATAATAATAATTTGCACATTTATGTTTTGCCAATTCAATGCTCAAAAGTGTGTTCATAGTGCTACACTATTACCCAGGTCATTGGATCAGTTGGCTCATATTCCTAAACTTCCTGGGGAGTATTCAACCAAAGTTGCATTTCAAGGTACTAGAAGGTTATCATTAACATACCCATGTTATCCTTCTGAGTACTCATTCTCTGCAGGGTGAGCAGACAATTTCAAGTTATTAGCCACTTGCCTAGGCCAAGGTGACACCACAAGTTTTTCAGCCTGTGAGTCAATGTGTCAGTGTCTGTCAATGCCCATTCTAGCTTCTATCAATGTGTAGAGAATATACATGAGCACATTCATGAGAATGGTGGAAATATATTGGGAAAATATGGGACCATAGTTGGTGGTCACAAGATAAAGTTATAATGGCCACACTTAATACATACAAATGATTTATAACACTATTTTTACATTAGAATTTGACATGCATGTAGTTTCTACATGTATACTGTATGTCATATGAACTTTTAAAAATCACATGTAATTACTATACTTATTACTATTTTTCATATTATACATCAGAATGCTGGAAGAACTAATATATACCATACCGGTACATTTATTTGTTTAAAATTGAGTTTTTGCAATCTACATATTTTTAATAATTATTTTCATCTGATAGCATTCTAATATTACAAATATCATTGTATTTTCCAGCTTTTATTCATATTTCTATTTCTCCAATTGAATGGCAAAAATGCATGGATTGGCTTTCTGTTTCAAATATCAACATGGAAACGCTTTGATTGTGTTTATTTATCTTACATTATCCCGAGAGTCGTATAGCATTTGGTTTCTTATCACTGGGGTATTGACTAACTATGATGTAAATGTTGAATGTCAGCTATATGCTTGGAGAAAAGGGGTTTTGCTCATCAGTGATGTATAGGAAGCTTATAGAAGCCAGTTGTTTCAACACTGGAGGAGTCTCCGGCAACTTGGAGCAGTTGGTCTACACTGTGAACACTGGCATACAGACCACAACATACATTCTGTGACCTTGTTAGATCACAGAGACACGATGGATGATTCCCAGGGAGCTGAGGCAGTCAATGTCTGGTAGTAGTACAGGTATAACAATGGTAGTAGTACAGGTATAACAATGAATGGTAGTAGTACAGGTATAACAATGGTAGTAGTACAGGTATAACAATGGTAGTAGTACAGGTATAACAATGGTAGTAGTACAGGTATAACAATGTCTGCTAGTGGTACAGATATAACCATGTTGATGGTTGATAACACTAACAACTAGCAGCGTAATGATAGCTTTGATGGACATTCTGCTCTTCCTAATAAATATTAAATTTAAACCACACCAACAGCCCCAAACATGTTTTATGCAGTGAGACTTTTCTTGAATAAAGTATGAGACAAGTATTTTTCCAAGTGGTGTCTGTATTAAGCATTCCCTCCTTTTATGATAACCTGGGTATCATTTCTTGAAGCTCTCATATCCACTATAAATAATACTAGGCAAAAACTTTCACATCATGCTATGGATTCTATTTTAAATAATTTAAACATGTGCACTCTTTTACAAATATTTCTTATCTATTACGAGATCATAGCACTCTAATAGTGATCTTTAATACATAAAAATAGTAATAATAATAATAATAATAATAATAATAATAGCAAAAATAATAAGAATACGAATAATAATAATAATAATCATAATAATAGTAATAGTAATAATGATAATAATAATAATAATAATAATAATAATAATATAATAATAATAATAATAATAATAATAATAATAATAATCATAATAGTAATAATAATAATGATAATAATAATAATAATAATAATAATAATATAATAATAATAATAATAATAATAATAATAATAATAATAATAATAATA
>JAULBP010105272.1:0-10506 GCA_032355345.1 Lepetodrilus pustulosus | reverse complement strand
GATGCTTCAATAAATTAGCAAAGTTTAGGGCTTCAGTTTCCGCGCGGACTTTGATTTCGCGCAAATTACCTGTGCGCGTAAAGCGCGTAATTTAAGTCCGCGCGTAATATAAGTCTTTTACAGTAATTGAAAGAATACAGAAAGGGGCTGTAAAGGTCAATTAAAAAATAAAAGACGAAAAATATTTAAGGTTGCTGTAATATTGTTTCTCGAAGCGCTCATATCTGCAAAAAAAACCATAAGCACTTTCGTAGTGATCTCTTATACATAGCTATTGGACATTTACGAGAGTGCTATGGTCTCAAAGTGGATATGAGAGCTCCAAGAAACGATACCCGCATTTGCAGCAGAAAGGTTAAAATAGAATAAGAAATATTTATGGAAGTAAAAGTCAATGGGATTAAAACATAAATGGTGAACTTAACGGGTTTCTCAGGCATCCCAGGAATTCACTTACTTTGTCTGAGCTTGGGCCAGTGTGTTGATGACGATTGATTTGCCACCTCCTGTTGGACCAACAATCATGGTTGTGTGACGTGTTAACATTGTCTCGTACAACTGCACGACCTTATCAACCTGTAGACCAAACAAAAAAAAGGTCATAAATACAAAGGACATTGTAAGAGAATTTCTCTACCTATTTCTCACACCTGGGCTTGTATCCTCGAAACTTCTTAAGTCCCAAGAAGGTTATAAGTACTAAAGATTTGCAAAACTGGTTTTCTTGCTATGTTAATTTGTGAAGATCTTTTCTCACTAAGAAGTTCGCAAGGTAAGAATATTCGAGAATAGGGCCCCTGTACCCTATGTTGCTTGAGAACCAAGATGAGATAGATACGTAATCAGATACTAATTTAACCATTTTTATGCTGGAGGCAACCGGAGATGTCCAAAAGAGCTGTGTCTATGTCTAGAGGGTTAACGGATTGATTTGGTAAATATTCAACTACCCGCTACTCTACGACCGCCCTAGATGGAATAACGCACGCCTCTGCCTCCGTTAGCTTCCACGACTTACCTGCTGGGGCAGCATGACGTAATTGTTTTCCTCCAGTACGCCCTCCACGGCGTCGTTGAAGTTGGGGTAGCGGACGCGGGGGCAGTCCAGTCCGGGGAACAAGTCCGTGATCAAACCCAGGAACAGTGGCACATCCTCAAAGACAAACTTGGGCAGGTTCATGTCTCTCAGAGCTCTCATGAGCACCACATCCTGGACAAAAAAAAACAACATGCAAGTTATTCAAAGAAGCCTAAAAGAATATCTCCAAAGGTTCCAAATTGGTACAAAAGTAGTATATATCAAGGGACAACTTGGCAAGTGATAACTCCATTTAAGCAAATAAAGTACTGGCTTCCATTCCAAAGAATGATCGTAGCAGTACGAGTATTTTAACTGTTAACAAGAGTTACGACTCTTGTAGCACTACGATCATTTTGTGAAACAGGCCCCTGGATGATGTTAGCATGTGTAATGGTATGTGGTATATCTATTACTTATATGACACAACGTTGTGTGATAGCAAAGTATCTACATGCATTATGACAGTGTGATGCAGGTGAACTCTGACCTCGTGTAGTTCAGCCGCCCCTCTCTTCAACTCTCCAGCCATCACCAGGACAGACTTGAGAGCTAGCAAACCAAAGTCATAGTGGTATTGTTTGGACAGCTGTTCCTTGGCGAGCTTGTACAGCACGGTCATCTTCTTGGCAAGAACCTACAGGAAAACAAACATTTTGAGAAAAAACACACCTAGGTATAATTTCTCAAAGCTCTCGTATTTACTACAACACCATAAGCACTCTCGTAGTGATCTCCTCTACATAGCGCTCGTGCACTTACGAGAGAGCTACTGTCTTATAGTGGATATGAGAGCTTTGAGAAACATTAGTGACACTTTAATTGCCAACCTAGCTAGGGAAAAGTGTTTTATTTGCCATCTCACTGTCACGTGATGTGCCACTTTCCCTAGCTGGTTTCTGCAAAACGAGCAGCTCTGAAACGTACATGGCAAGAATGATAACTCTGTAAGGAATGTTACATGTATATAGAGTTACTTCCCTTGAATATTAATTACAGTTTCATGTCAATATATTTATATCAAATGTGGATTCAAGAAGATATTTTACATTCTGATAGATCCTAGTTTTACAAGTAATATGTACCACTGTCAATAGAATTGAAGTCACAGTACAAAGGGTAAGGTTTCTGAGTTGGTATTGGACTGTATGAGCGACAGGTCTGTGGTTTGCGACATACCTTGGCCAGGAGGAAGCCTTCGGAGAACAACATGATCTCACAGATCTGCTGAAGATCGGGGACGATGACGACCACGGGTCTGAACAACGCTTTGACGGACTCGGGCAGCTCGGTACGACCGGCGTAACCAGGGTTCATTGTGATGAAGATCCCCACTCGGCTGTCCAGGTCGATCTCCTGGCCCTCAAACTGAAATCAACATTGCAATTGTAGTTAGGTGTGATATAAGGTGCTCCTACTGGTTTCAGACAACACCCCTTTGGCTCAGTCGGTGGAGTTGGACTTGCAATCCAGAAATTCAGTTTCGAATCCCTGGATTGGCAGGTCCTGTGAAAAATGACCTCATCTAACATTTTATCAAAACTTGGGTGCGCTGAAACTGCCTAAGCCTTATAAGCCACTTATAACCGGCTTATTAAACTAGCCACTGTCTAAGGAGTCATATGAACTATACATTGAACAGGGAAACAGTTTAGCTAAGATGCTTATTCTGCATTGGTCGGTTTGAATGTACCCCAGGCCCCCGTTTCACGACGGTGTCCTAACTATTTAGGAGCTCCTAAGTGTTTCATGACGACGTCACAAGTCTTAGTCCTTCATAAGTTGACATCTAACTTAGGAGGTGATAACTGGGTCCTAAAGTTAGGAGCTCCTAAATAGTTAGGACACCTTCGTGAAATGGGGGCCTGGTATTGAGAGGACATAAGTCTGTACAAAAATTATGAAAACAATAATGTCACAATTTTATTAACATACTCCTTGATCAATAGTTAATGTTAGCGCTTATTGTGTAACATTAAAAATTGCAATAGAATTAAGTAACATCTTCTGGTCCCCGTTCCACAAAGCAATGATAGTGTTACGTCTACATGCTTATATGACATTTTAAATCTCGTAGCACTACGACAACCCAGAGGAACATCGTACCAAGTCCACATTTCACAGAATGATTGTAACTAACAATACAATATGCAGCACGCCCCCCCCCCAAAAAGAATAGATAAAAAAAGAAAAAATATGCAGCCAGTTAGACTCTTGTAGCACTACATCCATTCTGTGTAACATTTCTCTGGTGTTGATGCACAGACTTACATGGAATCTCTTGAGGTTGAGCAGCAGTGCATTCTGAATGGTTTTCAGCTGTGTGGAGATGACGGACAATACGGACACGTCGATACGGTTGAACTCGTCGAAGCAGCCCCATGCTCCACACTGACATAGACCAGAGAAGATCTTCCCAACAGCCTGGAATACACAAACAACAACATTATCAACATTGGTCCTTTTTTTAGGATAAATTTGACACATTAACTTTCAAAGACTATGCTATATAAACATTACTTCAGTTTTTCAAATGGTTAACAAATCCAGGGATGAGAATGGGCAACTGTCTTTTCAGTTGAAACAGTTAGAAACCTGGGGCAGTAAGCAATGAGATTACAAATGATTTTATACTCAAGCTCAAATTTTATATGCAGATTCATGAACAAAACCTTGAGCAGCATGAGCTTGTACTAATAAAAATTACATAATCTCGACAAGTGAGCTTCGAAATCTGTATATCCACGGATATTGTTAACGACACAGTGGCATACTTCACTCATTACCACGACCCCCGTAGTGAAGCAGTACCTACAACTTTTCTTCTATTTTTTTTTTATTGTATTGGGGATTAGAGTCACTTTTTAGAATCTTCCAATTATATCAGGACTTGTCAGATTATGTCACTGTAAGATGGTGCGTACCTTGTAGTCCATGCCCTCTCCACAGTTGGTGACGACACAGAGCAGACCCAGAGCCTTGGCCAGATCCTTGGTGGTCTCGGTCTTCCCTGTACCCGCCGGACCGGCCGGAGCGCCACCTAGCTTCATGGACAGCGCCTGGAGCAGACGCACACAACAGTTACAATAGCAGCATGTTGTAGACAAATTAAGTTTACAGGAGTGGAGTAAAGTGTACAGAAAGTAACAGTTTACAGGAGTGGAGTGGAGTGTACAGAAAATAACAGTTTACAGAATGGGATTTACATAAAGTAACAATTTACGGGAGTGGATTGCACAAAAATTAACAGTTTACAAGAGTGGATTGTACAGAAAGTAACAGTTTATGGGAGTGGATTGTACAGACTGATTGAATTATTGCTTTTTTGATAACATTTTCCCAATGCTTTTCTGATGAATTAAATAAGTTTAAATCCAAAGTAATTGTTGCTTTACGTCACAGTAGGAATATCTCACCCATAAGCGATGAGGGATTGTACAGAAAATAACAGCTTACAGGAGTAGATTGTACATAAAGTAACAGCGTTTGGAATTTGATTGTACAGAGTAACAGTTTATGGGAGTGGATTGTACAGAATGTAACAGTTCATGGGAGAGGATTGTACATCAAGTAAAAGCAAACTAATGTATTTTACAGAAAGTAACAGCTTACTGGAGTGGACTGTACAGAAGGTAACAGTTTGTGGGAGTGGATTGTACATCAAGTAACAGCAAACTAGTGTATTTTACAGAAAGTAACAGCTTACTGGAGTGGACTGTACAGAAGGTAACAGTTTGTGGGAGTGAATTGTACTGAAAGAAAGTTTATGGGAGTGTATTGTACAGAAATTAACAGGATATAGGCATGGATTATACAGAAAGTAACAGTTTATGAGAGTGTATTCTACGGAAAGTAAGTTTACAGGAGTGGATTGTACAGAAAGTAACAGTTTACAGGCGTGGATTATACAGAAAGTAACAGTTTACAACAGCAGCGAAGTGTTTCTGGCTGCAAACATGGGGGTGAGACCTTTTCACAAACGCGACAAACAATGTAAATAATTTTATAGTAAATCAGGTAAACTTGAATCTTAGACTTCCTGGAAAGAAATTGCCAACTGTGACAATGTGTTACATGTGTGAGGGTCAGTGTGTTACCTGTGTGAGGGTCAGTGTGTTACATGTGTGAGGGTCAGTGTGTTACGTGTGTGAGGGTCAGTGTGTTACCTGTGTGAGGGTCAGGTAGATTCTGTCAGTCAGCGGGGTGATGACGAGTCGGCCATTGAGACCCATGTACTCGTAGCCGTAGCCGAACTCTCCCGTACACTGGCGGATAGTCAGCTCATCTGCCTCCTTCTCCCAGTAGAACCTCAGCTGAGATTCCCACTCAAACTCCCTGGCGTCCATTATACTGAAGAACAAAAGAAATGCATCCTTAAAGTTTTCACATATCAAATTCATTGTGATTTGAGTGGAAAATAAGTGTAGGATTGTGGGCTGCATGTCTAAAGCCACGTCCAGGGAAAACATCAACCCGTGTATAAATAAATCAGCAGAATCTAAACGGCTCTATGACCTGTGACGTACCTGTCTCTAACAAAGCCATCTATGATATCTCTGGCGTGAACGTCGATGATGAGGACGGTGTTGAACTTGCTTCTGTCATTCTTTGACAGTGGCGATCTCACCTGTAACACAAGGATCAAAGTCCACATTTTGTCTTTTCACATAAAATTTAGCAAGAATTGATGGTTATTTCCATAGAATTAACTTTCTTACACTATAATAATCTGATTAATTTCCCCTCAGATGTATGTAACATCTGTCTCAAAGTTCCTCTATCAATAAAGCAATGACAAAACTTCCCGCATACATTAGCATTAGCTTTGACAATAATAAAGGCATTTTTGTTATTTAGATTTCTGGCTCAAACTATGGGAACACACAATTGGGATTTCAGCGGAAAACAATTCCAGGGTCTGGGGAATGGAGACCATCCAGGACAAATAAATCGACCTCTGGATAAATAAATCGGTGGATTTCCTCAGATACGCGGAAAATTGTGAATGAACAGTGTGAATGAACAATCTGACATGAAAGCATCCATGGATTCAAATAATGACATTATCTGCACTCAAACCAAAACAAAATTAAAAGTAAAATTTTATTTTATTTTTAACTGACCTGCACGACGAGGTCGTCGATCTGCTTGTGGAGTTTCTTGGCGTAATCCTTGAGGGCCGTCTTGGCACCTTTCTTGACCTTCTTGAAGACGTCCTCGACCTCCCATGTCCACCACACCTGGTTCCCCGCCAGACACACCATGCCCTGGTAACCCAGCATCCACTCCACTCTGAGACACACAACACAAACCATGTAGGAAACGTCTTCTTGTGATTTAAACAAATCTCACAATATTTAAAAAAATTAAACATTTCGTAATTTTTTAAAATTTATTTGTTTTGTAATAGGCTTTAGAGTCTAGTCGCTATCTAGAATTGTTCAATACATTTTTTTTAAATAAAAATTTCATTCTTATTTTTTTAAATTTATTTGTTTTGTAATAGGGTTTAGAGTCGCTATCTAGGATTGTTCATTAATATCACAATTTGTCAGTTTTTTAGGGCAGGATGAAACACACAATATCATTAGCGTTGCATGTTGCAGTAAACCTGCGAGCACCGGCTGGTACTGACAGACCAAGGATGATTACTGTAGTGTCACTCTACAGACAGTGCATCCTATCAATATCGCGTCAGAAATGTAACTTCTACGAACATTGTGTGTCCTTAAGGACCTCACACAATTTATCACCATGCCAATCAGCAGTGATAACAAAAGGTTTCTATAGAAATTTGTCATTGTAAATTTCACTTTTGGTGTGCAAGCATATAGATGAATAAGGTTCAATCTCAGAATTTTGTTTGTGCAAGGACATTTAAACATTTTGACATTCATTAACAGCTAATAATAAGTAGAGTGAAAACAATTCAATATGATTTAATAAGTAAATCTTTATTCAGAATTTGCATGTTTTGAATGATTTGAACAATTCTTGAAGTTCCTACTTTAGTTTGATTTCAACATAGACCCATTCTACATGTATATAATAAAAAATTTGCATGTTTTCAGTTTGTGGTGATATAAAATCGTTCTTCCTACAACTGACCTTGTCTGTTTCTCGCAGTAGAAGAAGATGGATTCCTTGGTGAGGATCCTGTTAGTTTTCCTCATCTCGCCGAGGACGCCCGTCATCCAGTCCTCCACTCGTCCCTCGGCGCTGATGGGATTCCGGAAGTCCATTATCTCCCCTTCTGCCGATATCATGGCCGCTGCAGTCACCTCATTGTTGGATCCCTTTTGGAATCTCATCGTAGAGATGTTGTCGAACATCTGTACACAGAAACCTTATACTCAGTAAGTGTGTCCACTGTTTTAATTCAAAATCACGTGCTTTGACAGCTCACATTTAAATGATGATTTTTGACTGTCATGGACCAATATGAATTGAACAGCATAGATTACAGTGGACAGTAGTGAGTGAGTGAATTATTGTTTTATGTCACATGTGGACAGTAGTGAAATAAAGCATAGGCTAACAAGTTAGTAAAAGGGACTGCGGCAATCTCACAGTCCTGAGATTACTTTCTAAAAACTACAGATAATATCGATTGTAAAGATCATATATCATTGTGGATTGTACCCCAGGGGTCTGTTGCACGATGCTCTTGTAGCGCTACAATAACTGGGCTCCCGCCACAATAGGAAGTGTTGACCTTACAATAGTTGTAGCCTACAAAACGTTGTGAAACAGGCCCCAGGCCTCCATTCAACAAACCGATCTTAGTGCAACGAAAGTTATAAATGCATGTTGACGTATAAGAGTTACGACTGTTCTAGAATTCTATCCTTGACCTTCAGTAGGTCATCGCGCATCACGTGACCTCCCACTGACCTTGATCATGTGTTCCTGCACGCACTCGGGGTCACTGCTACCCAGAATGCTGAGCAGCTCGTCGTCGGAGATGAAGAAGAACCGCGGGAAGGCGTTTCTCTTGGAGTCCAGGTAGTCGTTGAGGGACTTCTGACACTTCTCCAGGCCGCTGCTCAGGTTCTGTAGGTCCGAGAGTCGGTTCTGTGCGTGGCAGCACAACTTGATGTGAGGTGTCTTGTGGGTCTCCGTCATGATCTGGAATTACAATCATTAGGGGTTACTTGATTTGGCAGAAAGTGGCTAGCCACTTTGGAGGATACTGGCGCTTGTCATTTGACGGTAAGAGTGCAAATAAAGCAACCTGGAGCAACCTGGCTTGATATACTCAGTACAACATGGATTCTGACCAGCTGAGATGCGTCAGTATCTAGCCAAGAATCGTCAGTCACCAGATACCAGCTCAATTGTTGCACTTCGGCGCAATCATTGACAACTTGCATGTCAACAATATTGAAAGTAGTCAAATAGAATAACGATGGTATAATGTCAACAAGCACATTTCAGGATAACTGTATTTACCTTTTTGAAAGTATTGTCGATCTGGTCGAACTTCTTGGCTTCCTCTGGGAGCTGGGATCGGATGTCGCCGCCAATGAAGATACCCTCCAGATACATCCACTTCCTCTGCACCACCATCCACACCTACACCACACGAGCATGCTGGTCAGTGGTACATAGCCTCAGTAGACAGGGTATTGATATGCAAGTTTACGAGATGTCATTGTCTCGGAATGGGAAAGCAAATCTTATTCCACAGAAATCTAATCATGAAATTTCATCCTGTAGAAATCGATTTAGGAAAGTTACTCTTCATTGTTTTTTATTTACACGTTTATCTAATTTTATTATCGGTAACACACAAAAACATGGCTGCTTGAACATGGCAGCCATTGTTTTTCATTTACACTTTTATCTGACTTTATTTAAAAAAGAAATTCTGATAATCCTAACAAAGATTCAAAACTTTGTAACCTTTTAGAAGCCATACCAGTTGTGGTCGATTGTTAGGTATTTCAGATACATGTACTACTTATCGGTAACACACAAGAACATCACAACTGCTTGAACAAGGCAGCGATTGTTTTTAATTTACACTCTTATCTGACTTCATTTAACTTTGTTTTTCCCAATAATCCTAACAAAGATTCAAAACTTTGTAACCTTCTAGAAGCCATACCAGTTCTGGACTGATAGTTTTTTTTATGCATTTCAGACCCTACTTATCAGTAACACAAAAACTTGCTGTCTGCTTGAATATGGCAGCCATTGTTGAAACACTTACGTCCAGGACCTCCGAGATGTGAGAGAGAGATTTTTCCCAGTTCTGCACGGAGTTGAGGAATGGTCCGATGAAGCGTGACGCGGACATACTCTGGAGGTTCATGGCACTGTCGTCCAGGATCTGGAGGATATCGTCCACAGACCCCAGGATGAACCCGCGGTGTGATGTTCCCTTGGTGTACGCCTGCACCGTGAACTTCATGTTGTTCCACGTCTCTTCCACCTCTTTCACGCCCTGTAGGAAATACACAGCAACTCTCAAGTTACACAGAAACTCTCAACTTACACAGCAACTCTCAACTTACACAGAGACTCTCCTTACACATCAACTCTCAACTTACACAGAGACTCTCCTTGGACTCTACTTACACATCAACTCTCAACTTACACAGGGACTCTCCTTACACATCGACTCTCAACTTACATAGTAACTTACACAGTAATTCTTAACTTACACAGCAACACTTAACTTACACAGAAACTCTCCTTACACAGAAACTTACACAGTAACTCTCAACTTACACAGCAACTCTCAACTTACACAGACACTCTTAACTTACACAGAAACTCTCAACTTATATAGTAACTTGCACAGTAACTGTCAACTTACACAGCAACTTTCAATATACACATAAACTCTCAACTTACACAGAAACTCTCAACTTACATAGTAACTTACACAGTAGCTCTCAACTTACGCACCAACGGAAACCCAACAACTTATATCTGCTACTCCCGAAGGTAGACAACCTAGGACCAGTGCCACCAAACAGTCATAGCCTTATCACGTTACGTACCTTCTCGATGCCCATTTCCTTGCTGGCGCACGTGACGATCTCCTGGATGGTTTCCTGGAAGCGATGGAGCTCCATGGAGAAGACGTTAGCCAGAGTGAATGTCTCTGGGTTGATGTCGAACTTCTGACCAGTCTTTGACATCAGTTCCTTCCAATGTCTGCAAAGCAGAAAATTTGATTAAGTACATACATATAATTAATAATAATAATTGAAATAATAATAATTGAAATAATAATTGAAATAATAATTGAAATAATAATAATAATAATAATAATAATGATAATGATAATAATAATGATAATGATGATAATAATAATAATAATAATGATAATGATAATGATAATACAGTGCCCCCTCGATATAAGGCTGTTCGATACAGAGCGGATTCGGATATAAGGCTGGGTCAGATGTGGACCC
>JAULBP010105261.1:0-10510 GCA_032355345.1 Lepetodrilus pustulosus | reverse complement strand
AGCCTGTCACACTCTATATGACACTATTAGTACACAGCCTGTCACACTCTATATGACACTATTGGTACACAGCCTGTCACACTCTATATGACACTATTGGTACACAGCCTGTCACACTCTATATGACACTATTAGTACACAGCCTGTCACACTCTATATGACACTATTGGTACACAGCCTGTGACTTTAGCACTATTAGTACACAGTATGTGCGGATACTTACACTAAGTTGGGTTCCAGCCAACACGACCGACCATTTAAATGAATCCGGATCCTTGCTATTGCCCCAGACAATATAGTTGACTATATCTATTAAGCTAAGAATGAAGGGCTCCGCCGATAAATTGGAGTCATACGATTAAAGTGAGTGTTCCGCCAAGCAAGTACAGACGTATAAAGTCGGCGTGAATGCTTCCGTCCATCTAGAGGCGTACTGCCACTAGAGCGGAGCGTTCTACCAAATAAAGTGAAGATTATACGAGTACACAGAAAGACGGCTTCCATCCATCGAGGGACAGAGGACGTTGTCTCAACATTACATATCGACATCTTCGAATTACCGGACTGACACCAGTCCGGATGTAGAGGTGCACGTTGACAAGGAACTATATAGATCAATAGAACGCAGTGATCAGTAGTAACAGCGAGCCGTTATTACGACTAAGTCAAGTATAAAGATGATGGTTGTAAAAATATAAAGTCTAAACATGGCTGCAGGGCAGAGTCAGTATGATTTAATCCTTATTAATCTCCATATTGTGCTTGTGTTCTAGATCGATTCTAGTTACGTCAGTGTCTTTTTCCTTTGACGATTATGTTTCGTTGAAAGCATCGTGTCGGCCTTAACCTGGCCCTACTGTGGTCACTGATCACTCTTTCATTTAATCATATAGTAGTAATAGACTAAAGCTGATATTAAATAATTATCTAGCTATGTATTTTTGTATCCATTCAATACGTGGGCGTAATCTTGTAATTGTACGTTGTAATGTAATATCAATCCCTATCAATATTTTTGGTAATCTATTACCTGTCGTGGTCCTCTGGTAATCTATGATGTGTTTGGTCATTTATTACTTGTCGTAGAAGTCATAGAAATCTATTGTGGTCAATGTAGCTACAATATTGTTAAATCTGACAAAACTGACCTAGAATACTGATACAGAGCTACACACACACACACACACACACACACACACACACACACACACAGACACACACACACACACACACACATACACACACACACACACACACACACAGTACATATCCTGTAGGCCTACACCAATCTCGTCCATGAGAATCTTTTGAAAAGTACATCAAAGACCATCCCTAATCAAGTATGTGTATTGTTCAGATCTCGTGACAGCCGCTTAACTAAACTAATGTATCGAACCTCAACCAACACAGTTTCCATCTGTCAGATGTCCTAAAATTCTGATAAAAACTAATCAATCCTGTTTTATGTAACACACTGCTAGAGATATCAGCTACAGGACTCGTGGCCAATATTGTTCTTCATAACTCACAATCTCACCCCTTTGATGCTGTGAAATCGGCTCTTTATGACTGCCCTTTGTTAACTCAGAAGGTCAGCCAAGATGTCATCAGTAATATAACCACAAAAGTTTTGTCTGCCAACTAGCCAGATGACTTGATAATGGTCAGTTATTCAATATCATCACAATGGCTAATTCAATAGTCCTTGTATGTTTGTTCCAAGTCAATAAATGGAACAAGTCTTTGTTCAGAAAATGTTTCAATAAATGAGATGTAGGCCTATTTGTAACTGAACCTGACGTTTTCATCTTGAGTTCTAAAAGAGGCAGTGTATAACATGGCAGGAGACTGATACTGCATCCTAATTTGGCTGGTTTCAAATCAATTATTCCCTTTACTTTAACTGCACTGATCTTTGGGAGTGTGTTGAAATGTTCCAATAAAAATGGAAAGTTGGAGGTATTTCATATTTGGAGAAAATTACAACAAAAATTACTTACAATAATTTTAAACACTGATATATTCCACATTCTCCCATGCTATTTGAAACCAGATATCTCACCCGCTATGTATCTCACATGCTATATAAAGCTATGTATCTCACATGCTATGTAAAGCTGTATCTTACTCATTATCAGAAACTGTTTATCCTAGCATTGCAAAACCCTGATACCCGGTATGACCTCAGGAAGATGATATATGTTTACAAATCATTATAAATGTTATATTCGATGTTATATCAATTTACCATATACCCAAGTAGAAAGTGTTCTATGATACCATGATAACGTTGCCATTATTTACACATTCTTAATGTCGTATTGGATATGCTAGTTTTCAGTTCAGGGCCCCTGTGACATTGGACATCACCATGATAACCCAAATGGGGCCATTAGGGGTTTCAGTGACCCTAGTTCAAGGTCTACTACCAATGAGAAACCCACAAATGGTCTAGCAGGTTAACATTTCTTATTAATACTCAATTTTTCAACTAAACTGGACCATAAAATCTGCATTATTCTATAGCATTAACATTCCATGTCAAACAATGAAATATGACTAGCACATGCCTATTCTATGTTCTAAAGCCAGAGGAATCGACATGATTCTGAAGAAGACATATTTTCACAGTCTCTAGCGATAGGCTGCTCTCTCGGCAGCAGTTGCAACCATGCAGTTGAAAGATCAACCACGCCATGACCCTATCTAAATACATTCTCTACTGGAATTTTAAAAAAAAAGTTACAATTTAATCTCCTCGCTGAAAAGATGCTTGAGCCAAGAACAAAGCAGGATTAAAAGCCTTTAGGCTGATTATGTATGGACGTAATTACATTCAACTTCAACTTCTGATGAGAATGCTCAAAAGTTTAAAGACTCCACTGTTCCAGGCTGGAGAGCGTACAGGATTACTGAAATTTGACGACGTGCAACTGCGTTGGAAAATGTGGCAGTTCTGTACCTTTAATCTGGTAGCAGCCTGGGGTAATGGCAGGGAAGTACAAAGGTAGCATTTGGACGTGATGAGATAGAAAATAACTCTTAATTACAGCGCGATTATTATATAACAAAAACATGCTGATGTAAATTACCATGCAGGATCATATTGTTCATACCAGTAGATATAAACTTGCAGGTTAAGTTACATTGTTATGTATATAATAACATAATATATTTATATTGCACTACTTATCCAGATATAGTTCCTGCTCAAGAGCACTCAGTCATATGCTCTAGAATGTAAATTGTATTGTATTGTTACAATACAAGTATTACAATGTAATACATGTACATACACTAATGCAAAAAGCAAAGCATATTTCAATTGTTTATGTCCGTTATGAAATGTTTTACATCCACATAAAATTATAAGAAAATAGTACACTGTAAATAATCAAATCTTAGCATCATTAAATTTTAGCATCCGGTGGATTATCGATCTATTAGCATCATAAAATGTTAACAAGTTCGTCCATATGCCTATATCTACGACTACGGAATACTCTTTAACAAATTAGCAAATTAAATATTAACGTCCAAGAGCAACTCATTAAATTTGTTAAAGTTTACGCTTGCTAACATTTTATGATTTACAGTATGTTTTTAAAGGACAGGATATGTTTATGAATGGATGAAGATGATTTTGATTAAAATATTATAATGTACTGATAACATATGAATGTATGGTAAAGGACACATTTTACCTGACATTATATACTATGACATATATGTCTAATGATACTGGTGCCTGTTTCGCAGAAGAATCGTAACACTACGAGAGTCATAACTCCCATACGTTATTATAGAGTCACGACTCTTGTAATTTATTATATACCGTAATTCACCAATTAATTAAAACCCTCTAATAATTTAACACCTAAATTAATCGACAAAAATAATTGTTTCTGACCCTAAATTTTTATTAATTCATAATTATTCGAACACAATCATTTAAAAAAAAAAAAGACATTTTAAGGAATCCTCTTTATTTAGTTACAATTTTGAACTACATGTATTAGGAGAATGTACGGTATACACTTTCAGATAGTACAACAACCAGGAGCATCATAGTCTATCTAGACCACAGGCACTTGAAGCAGGCCATTATTTAGTTTATATATTTTATATTTATTTATTTTTTAATTTATATTATTATTTATTTATTTTTGTATGGTTAGATATATTGTTATTTTAGTGTCTCTGATCATACGAACTCAGACCATTTTCAATTTTCTTATTTTTCTAATAATTTGAACAGCTAAAATTGTAATTGTTTTTTTCCTGTTTGAATTAATAGATGAATTACGGTACTCTGCCTGAAGACAAAATCTTAGGAACCATTTGGTATCCATTGAAATTGGATCAAAGATTTCAAATTCCAGACCAATGGTAGGCTTTATCGTGCTGTTACACGTAGACCGCGAGACATCATCCGAAGCTAACACAACCGAAACTTCTCAAAGACTAAACTGTATTTCCAAAGGATCGTTTCTTCGATAAAGGGAAAATAATGGAGTGAAATAAAATGGCGTGTTGATCAATGGTTAATGAAGGCCATTATCTCCTTGGCCCAGACACAAGGAACTGGACTCGAACGGAGAACATACGACAGTTATATGTTTGTTCAAGCAGAAGTCTCAAATCTGTCAATAGATAATATCAGTTGATTTGGACGACATTTTGTGTTAATGTTTCAGATGTCTGTCTGGCCAGGGACATGAAACCGTTGGTCAAACTTTCTCAAGACTGAAGACGCAGGAACCAGACAGGTAATTATATCTCGATAGTCTCATGGATGCTTCACTCTTCTTTGTAAATGAATATAATGTCAGGACCTATTCTGTCTCATTTGAATAATGTGTTGCATGTTTCTCCAACACAACAAAAATCGTCCATGAATAAATTCTCACTTGGCAGTGCCTTAGGCCCCCTGTCGATGATATTATGTACATTTTGACATCCTGGAAGCAAAAAAGATGCATATTCACTTACAAACTTTTTGGTGCCTTTACATCACTAAGGGCTTTAAATGTGATGAATAGTCTATCAGAAAAAGAAAATGAAATTGATTCAGCATTTGTTGAGATCATTACAAAGACGTCTATGGTGGACATTCTGAAGTGAGAAAGCTTAACTACCAGAAACATGATCACATCGCTGTGGCTATGGTATTTGGTCAGAAATGGGTTCCTAGCACCTGAAAACTGGAGAGAAAGAAAAAATGTCCCAAAAGATATTAGAGAATAGCATACATGAGTAGGAGTCATGTTATGAATTATACATAATACATGTATTCATGTTTAAATTCACCAAAATGCTCAGTGTACATTGCCTTTAGCAGTTTAGGTAAACATTGGACCCAATTATCATATCTGATCATCACTGCATCGTACATTTCTATAATAGCAGTCCATGCCAATGGGTCCAGTTTTCTAATGAGCTTAAATATTTATGGAAACTCCTGTCTTGTATGGAAATGTCATTGAAGTTCACTTCTATGTTGGTAATTACATTTGTGGTGTCACTTCCTATGAAATCCTCCCACTTCCACCACTACCACCACCACCACCACCACCACCACTGCCCCAAGGACACCAGCAACATGGTGCTGATCGCTTCCACTGCAACTTTTGAGTGCTCCTGTATGGAACGTAGGCAGCCTGACTGTAGCGGCTCTTCCATATGAACGATGAAAGATGTCGGAATACATGGGTTATGACACATGTCAATTTGAGCCACATTGCCTTGCATCAAGCAGTTTGGCCATGCTGGTGTTATGACAGGAAAGCAGAGGCTGTGATGTGCTACAGTGCTCTCTCGTAGAAAACTACATCACCTGTCATGTCAGTCAGAGGAACAGAAATTCGTAGATTTAAATCATTTTGAAGAGATGCACTTTTCAGGTTAGTTGAAAACTTGAAATTAACATCAGTGTTAATTTCAAGTTTTCAACAAACCTGACAAGACACTTCAAAAGATCTGCAAACTATTCAAGATGGGTTTTTTTTAAAGTAAACAAAACAGTGCTGATGGTTCTGTAGTTATTATTACAAAGATCCAGTAGCTCATTTGTTACTTAACCCTCTCCCTGCTGCGGGCAACCAGAGATGCCCTAAGGATCTGTGTCTGTACCTTATCTAGCAGGGAGAGGGTTAAATGGAACTAGCCATGTCATTGAGACCTTGGCGGCGAGTGTGATACACTATCTATCATGAAACTGTACTTAAAGATGCAGAAAGGTACTAGTAGTTAGTTACTCAACGTAGCCTCTCAAGATCATCAGTAAATATAGTTTATATACTCTATATACTCAACAAAATGAACGAAGAGCCAGCCACCTTTTTAGACATACAAATAATAGCTATATATTATTTTAATAATGAAGAATTTCCAAACCGAGTTCCAAAATTTGGTAGAAAGCTTCCCCCACAAAATACATTCTGGCCAAAAATTTATAATCTTCAGTATATATGCATTTGCCATTATGTATTTTAAAATGCCTTAAATTTTATACTGGAAAAGCTTTGTGTACATACAGTGGCTATGCAACCAATTTATAGATTAAAGCAAGATAATTCATAAAAGAAAAAGTATGTAAGATAAACCATGGAATTATTTGACCTCGTCTACTTAAGTTTCATAATGTTATATTAGTAAAAACTGGCAAGAAAAAAAACGATACGATAAACAACCATTGACTTAATTCTTGATGTGGGAGTTAAAAATCCATACTTGTCCCATGTCCTGCCTTCAAGATCATGGCGAGATACATTTTCAAATTACATAATAAAAACACCAGTGGAGTAAAAAGCTAACTATCAGTCTACAAAAGGACACATATCTCCAAGTCCCACTGCTGTCATTTTTAGGTTCTTAAGCATGATCGTAATCCTGGTTGATGACAAGATAGCCAATAATACCACCACAAGCCAGGCTTAGAACCTGCTTTTTCTCCCTTGGTATTTACCTGTATTAATAACATATTACCATATATGCGCAAAGCAAATGCAAAATTAACCAGATAAATCAATTAAGAATAACCATGGTTACCAAGCAATGGTATGGTTGGCCAAATTCAAATAAAAACTCCATCTTGCAGTGGCTCTGTCAAGGAATAAATTCATTAATATCTTTGTTTTTGCTGGAGGTAACTGCAGATCTCCTACATAGCTGGAAGAGGTTGTCTACTATGTGGGAAATGCTATCTACTATTTAGCAGAGGCAATGCACTATTTGTGAGAGACCATCTACTATTTGAGAGAGGCCATCTACCATTTGGACGAGGCCATCTACCATTTGTGAAAGGCCATCTATTATTTGGAGAGGCCAACTACTATTTATGAGAGGCCTGATCTATTATTTGGGAGGTAATATACTATTTGGGTGGGCTGTCTACTATTTGGGAGAGGCAATATACTATTTGGGAGAGGTAATCTACTATTAGTGAGAGGCCATCTACTATTTGGGACAGACAGTCTACTATTTGGGAGAGGTCATCTACTATTTGGGAGAGGTAATCTACTATTAGTGAGAGGCCATATACTATTTGGGATAGGTCATCTACTATTTGGGAGAGGTCATCTACTATTTGGGAGAGGTCATCTACCATTGGGGAGAGGTCATCTACCATTGGGGAGAGGTCATCTACTATTTGGAAGAGGTCATCTACCATTGGGGAGAGGTAATCTACTATTTGGGAGAGGTCATCTACTATTTGGGAGAGGTCATCTACTATTTGGGAGAGGTCATCAGGCCTACCTCTGGGTTCTCTGACTCTGTATCGGTATGTCCAATGCTTCTTGTAATACCAGCATACCAGTAGAAGGATGATGACCACCACACCGCATACCACTCCCAGTACCACCATCCAGTGTGTGGCGATGTCGCTGCCACCAGGCTTATCCTGTAGGGAAAAGTGGAAATCCAACCATTTAAAATACAATAGAAAATGATAGTCTCCCTTGTGCTACAGACAGCCAGAGATGTTCTATAGAACAGTACTAGCAGTGAATATGGTTTTCAATAGTCAGCTCTGGATGCTATTGTATTGAGTCGGGTGGGAATTCAATGTTAGAATACAATGCCTAGACTATCAATAGTCTCAGAGGATGAAAGTAAATCATTTTTAATAAATTCTACTGATGGGTATAATATTTGTACGGTATATGAAAGGAGCCTCTGAACTTTTTTAACATGTTCCCCAGAAAAGGTAAACTTGCTTTTGTCCATAGGAGATATTTGGAATAGGAGTATTAGAGAACAGGGTCTGTGAGACAGAACATACGATGCCTTATGGGATGTGATATGGAGTAAACAGGTAAAGTTTGTATAGCTGTTTCCCCAATTGTTTCTTTTTGTCAGCTAAGACCTAACTATAAAATACACCTCTCAATCACCTGGGTCAACCATTGATATACTTTATTATCTGAAGGTAAGGCTTCTGCAAGTTTGACCTGTCATCATTGCTTTCAAAGTAAAATAGGATATCACTATACATTCTTCAAGTGTCCGATACCTCATGTTCCAGTCGAAGATCTTCAGATTGAAGCTTTACAAACAAAATAAGCAGTCTTCACTTTCATGCCCCAACACTTGCCATATCACATAGCCAGTCATTACTACTATCAAGATACTGATTTAGTGGGTACAAACAGATTCAATGCATTCCATGTAAACACAGAATCTGCAGTCATGTCACAAGGGAGGCCTGGATCTGTTATTTATAGTCCTGTTGCTGCATAAACTTACAAGAGTTGCTTCCCTTACCACTGCGCGTGCAAAGTTAAATTTCTGAACAGTAGGACATTCTCTACAGCTGTGGTAGACATGCACACACACCTTCTACCTCCTATACTTATAACAATTACTCTATTGGGCACCTTTGGTTGCCTCCAGGTGTGAGAAGGTTACTATTGATTCAATAGGGCTTAATACAATGTGATTTGGGTCGTAAAGTGAGTGAATTATTGTTTTAAAGCCTGCTGTAGTGGTATTCCAAGTATTCGGGGTAAATCGGTCAGCTTGCAATAAACTGGCCAACAGGAAGGAATAGGGTAGCACCTGCTGGGAACTCACACTAGAAGTAAGTCAGATATATGATCATTGAGAAGTGACTGACATTCCATATCACACTTGTAGCCCATTCCACCTCCCGTTAATACTCACCCTATATCCCATCACCTCCACCCACATACATAAACCAGTGCTCACCACCACACCCACCACCCCACCATCAACTCCCATCACCTACACCACCAACAACTCCCATCATACCATCAACTCCCACCACCCCACATCAACCCCAACCACCCCTACATCAACACCCATCACATCACCATCAAACCCCACCATCAACACCCACCACCCCAACATCACACCACCATCAACACCCATCACACCACCATCAAACCCCACCATCAACACCCACCACCCCACCATCACACCACCAACTCCCCAACACCACCTCCACACACAATGCTCACATCCCATACATTATCACACTTGATACAATTTACGTCATTTTGCATAATATGTCAGCTAACTGGCAATTATGAAAAATGAACACAACAAGATCAGTAACATTTTACGATTGACAATAATGACACTTTAGACATTTTTACTTACAATGTGCAGTTTTACGTTCATGCCACCAGTAGCTGTTTCTGTGACATCATGGTGCAGTAAAACATTAGCAGCTTCACCTTCCTTTGGAGTTTCTAGTTTGATGGAGAGGAATGGAGTTGTCGCTTCTTGGAACACGACCAGCACCTGTATGTAATATAGGAACATGTTAGACCTTGCTGTCCAATGACTTATCAATACTGCCAGTAATATAGAAAGACAAATAACTTGTCTTACAAGACAAGGCAGATATGTCCATCTTGCCAATCGCAGAATTGGGACAAATACGTAAGAGTTACATCCACACTTTCCGAGGTGTATCGGTCAATATCCCTATAGTTGAGAAACTGTTTGGATATTGACCGATACACCGAGGAAATGTGGGTGTAACTGTCTTATACCCCTCTTTCAGTCAAGTACTACATGGCATACCATTTAAATGTAAAATATATGAGAAAATAAATGTATAAGATAGTGTAAGTTGTACTAGATCATTGATACGCCAGATCACCCATGACGACCCTCATCAGCTGGTCATACATTTGGATGAACAATTATTTCTTGCTGCACATAGTTTTCTTGTAGCACGTGTACGTGACATCATAGTCACGTGACTTTCTTGAATCAGTCATAACTAGATAAACGAATTGGTCTTATCTTCAGTCAGCTATTTGGTCCCGTGGTAGCAATTTTCGAATCACGATTATGTTTTGACCACAAACTGGTTCGAACCCAGGTTCGGGCACATGTATTTCATGAATTTATATAAAATACAATATATGGCTACAGATTTTAATTCACCCAATACATGTATATACAGTGCCCCCTCGATATAAGGCTGTTCGATACAGTGCGGATTCGGATATAAGGCTGGGTCAGATGTGGACCC
>JAULBP010105250.1:0-10510 GCA_032355345.1 Lepetodrilus pustulosus | reverse complement strand
GGACATAGAGTTACGTCCCTTGCATTTTTTATCAGTGACAAAAGATTATTATAAAATATGAAATTTATTATAAATATAAAGTGTTGGGGACTTAGTATAGCAGGAAATAACAACTTTTGGGTGTACAAATCAAACGTAAAGAGTCTGAAATTCGTTTGGTCATTATCTAGGTCAATCAACCGTGATTGTATGCCTTTAACTTATCACGAATTGCCGCAAGAGATCTAGACCAATACAGCTTTTTGGTAAGTTACGTTTCTTATGGTTGAATTGTTTGTACACACATGAATATTATACAAGATTATACATACACATATATGTATAGATACAAATATCTATATGGTTCTGGGTGTGGGCGTTAGTGTGGGCATACGTAAATATATAGGTCACTATTTGGACATCAAAGGCAGGTCGAACTAAATGCCCATGACCTTTGACATTCTTTTTCATGACCAGGCTTTGCCCAGCAGGGTCGGAGACACCTATACACGTCTACAACACTACACCGATATACTCGTGACATACACCGACATCCTAGCTGTGCAGGCTGTCCGTGTCACCTGCTTTACTCCAATAAGTAAGACGTACACTTAGGAATGCTGGACGTACATCGCTATGTCTTTACCGTTTGTTTTTGTTTGAACAGCCAAATGCACATTATATATATATATTTTTAAATAGTAATATGTTTAGTATTACTATTATATTGATCAATTAAAATGCATAAATAGAAAAATAATAATATACAACGCATAATGGTAAAAATCGACACCTTAAAGATATTTCAATGAGATTGTGAATTCGGAACATAGTTAATTGCGTACACGTATAACATTATAAACTCATGGAATCTGTAATGACAAAATTGTTGATAGCAAGTCAGACCCACTCAGATTACGAAACTGTTTCGAGTACGATTTCATAGTTTAAGCTGAAATTGTGCATGTCGATCTGTGAAATCGTAGGCCTACTCAAAAGGGCTTCGTTATCTCGGACCCTAGGTATCCTTCCACGAAGCTATCTTATATATTAAGTGACCATAGTGCGTTAATGGCCATGCTTATAGTAGTAGCAGTAGTAGCAGCAGAATGTCACCTAAATTAGTTGGAAAACGTAGCAAGTATTGGCCCTTTTCTTTCCCCATGCCTTTACCATTATATGCTATACCCTATCGAGGGTGGAGCCTATGTGTGAATAATTGCAAGGGTGGAGCCTACAAGTGTTCTCTTACTTTTTATATTTGGAACTGATTTACTATAAATGTTCTTTTACTTCTCATTTTTAGAACTGATTTCAGCTATTTTGTTTAGAATATTGACAAGTTAGAAAATAGGAACCTAGTAGAGAGAGAAGAGAAGAGTAGAGTAGAACAGCGAAAGAGAGATGTCAATGTCGGGATTCGAACCCGGGCCAACTGGATGAGAGCTTCACCTGACACGAAATGCACGTTCAACATTGCACGTGGTTTGGGTATCTCGGTCGGCAGAAGTCTGTCAGTCTGTTTGATTGACAGGTGCTGTGCTACAAGTCCGTTATTGAATGGAAGGACTCGTGTATGACGTGATAATTTTAGGGAGGGACTCACAATATTTGGTGGTACACTCGTCCTTCCATTCAATAACTTTTAACTTAATACATTTCATTATAATTTGAAATATTATTTTTATCTTATCTGGGTATCGTTTCTCGAAGCTCTCGTATCAACTACGAGACCATAAGCACTCTTATAACGTTCTCTTACACATGGCGACCGGTGTATCCTTTCACGAAGCTCTCTTATCTACTAAGAGCATTGGCAGTGCATTGGCAATTGGCAAAGAGAGCGCTATGGTCTCTTAGTGGATAAGAGAGCTTAGTGAAAGGATACCCAGATTACTACATTAATAGACTCACCTGTGTCATTGACGTACACTGTGAAGGGAGTCATGGTTGGGGTGGAGTATTTCTGCATGACGTCACTGATGGCACTGGCTCTGTACAGACTAAAACAGCCCGGGGCGCACATCACAGATCCGATGACGTTCTGCGCGTTTTTGATCATCCAGAAATCTGAAAAGGAGACCAAAAAAATGGTGAAAAAAAAAGGCATAATTAGGGTACGTCCATCGATGCGGTCCGAAATGTACGTACTTTTCAATGCGCAGCAAAAAGATGCGACTAATTTCATGATTTACAGTACTTCAAAAGTGTATTCTCTAACTGTCTAGCTTTTGCTCCTGCTCTTCATATATCTCTCTGGTATTGCTTATGTTTTAAGTTTATTTGAATAGATAATGTTGCTAAGTATGATACAGAATTAAACTATGTAGGTTTTGTTTTTAAAGAAATAATTAAATTATGTGCATGTCTGTATTGATATATTAGTACGTCTTTTTTTTTAAAGATGCACAATTACCTTTAGCATATTCGAACTTCTGATGCCATACAATAGAACTGGCACGTTTTCCTACTGGGTGTGTCCTTCCACAAGCACCACCTAGCCGGTTGTCGCTGTTGCACATAAGCAGCAACTCAAGGACAGCCTCGTCCTCGAACTGCATGTCGGCGTCCGTGGCCAGAATGTAAGTGTGGTCGTCGTCAAACTCTGCATCCAATGTCAGATCCACCTGGTTTCCTTTGGAATCGGACCAAGGGTCGCGTTCTCCGTCAAGGGGAAGACCATCCACAACGCACCCAGCGCCGGAGGTTGGTACAGATTTATCCCCCTTGGTCGAGAATGTCTTGCTGCTGCCATCGTCGTTGGTGTAGCCCAGGTTGTGGACGCCTTTCGGTGAGTATTCTTTGTCGTCCTTCTGTGTGAGGTCATCTGAGGTCGAGTCGCTGCTCTCAGTATCCAGTCTGGCCTGCGAGCTACTGTGGCTCATCGGAGGAGACGATTCGTCCACTGATGCAAAGCCTTGATCATCACTGTCACCAGTGTCCGTCTTAGTGTATCTTGTCAGAGCAGGGTAAAACGACTCCATTGTCGTATTGTATTCTTTTAACACAAACATGTTAGATTTGGAGTTTCTGTTGTATTTCGATTCATTAGATTTCAGATTTTCTTTAGTTGGCAACGAGGAACTCAGTCGTATATTATTCTGACTGCGATTTTCGCCCAGTACCTTCCTGTATTTCATGACGTAGTTGATGTACATCGCCTGACTCCACCGTTTCTTTGGTTTAACTTTGACCGGATCTTTAAAATGAATGTAAATCGGCATCCCGCCAGGAAATACCCACCTTAGCTGAAGACCATAAGGAGTTTGCAGACATTTTACTTCTTCCATGCGCATGCCCATGTTTGCGACCAGCAAGCCTACAAGCTGCTGCCCAAACTCCTGTAGTTCTGTACCTCGGACACCATTGTCCATGAAGACGTGAGCCTCTAGCAAGCAGCGATTGCGTGCGAATTTGTCAGACATACTCAGACCCCTGAGACTCTCGAGCAGTCGCTCAATCTCGTAGTCAGCCTCCCGGTACATTGTCGTACAGATGTATATCCTGCTAGTCTTCTCGGTCTTTTCCCGGAAGGAATACACTCTGTCGAATCCATCATGGCGATACGAAAGAAGCAAGTGTTGGTCGAAGAACACGCTGTTCCAGCCATACGACAGAAACATCGTTTCAAACGGGATGTACAGAGAACACGGTTTTCTCACGAACTCTGACGTCCGGATTATATAGGGAACTGCCCATGAGACTGCGACAATTGCGCTCGCAATGAGCAGTTGCGCTACCTCTCCGAAGTCTTGTACTTCTTCAACTAAGTACACATAAGGGGAGAACACTCCCAAGCTGAGAAGTATAGCCGCCATTGTTGAAAGCAGAGATGGGAGAATCATGCCTGCTAAGGGCTGGCAGTAGGCCACTGAGAGATACGCAAATCCGTGGGCACACAATCCAGAAAATATATTCAGAACAAGCGGTAGCAGGACGCTTGTCTTGGTGAGATTCGCGAACCCGTCACAAAATTCCGCGAGGGTCTCTTCCATGCTGACGGCCTCAGTCCGTAGAAAGACTTCCAGCGCCAGGAACACCACGACGAAAGCAGTCCTGAGGAATCCGTAGAAGAGATGAATCCTCTTTGGCGTGGAGTTGAAGCCACGGCTGGTGGTCTGAATTTGTGTCTGAACAGACGATGTCCAAACGATGGCCAGTCCCAGGGTAGACACGCCCATTGAAGTAGCCTGGAGCCAGTTCAGCACACCGTAGAACCACAGCACAGCAGCGGCTAGACTAGGGGCGATAAGCGTGATGGCACCACCTAGAGCCCGGCGGCGGAAGCATCGGCCGGTAATTTTTGAATCTATATTTCCTTGATCGTTATTCTGAGAAAGCAAGAAATATAAGTTAATAATTTAATGCAAGAAATGCGAATAGGATCGTATGATAGATTATATATGTGCATAACATCCCCAAAGATATCAGAAATAGATAGACGAAGCTAATAAAGACATGGTTAATACTCATGTCGGACCGGAAATGAACCTTTTTAGATACACGTACAACATAAAAACTTACTTTTTTAACGTCGTTCAGAATAATTGACACGGATAGGACACCGCTCATGACAGGAAGTATGATGAACACCGGAAGGACAGTGGCGACAACAGTAGTGAACACTACCACGCATGCGCTTTCGACTATACAAGCAGTAATTCCCTGTAAAGCAAAACATAGAAAATAATCTTCACAACAAGCTAATAAAAGTCTGTACATACGTTTCAGGATTTGACTAAAAGAAATATGCTCAGTGAATGAAAAGGCGACACTAACCAGAACGAGGTTCTTCAAGGGCGGTAACTGCGTTTCCTTTGCCACTGTCAGGAATGATATATTCCATAGCATTTCAAACATGGCGAAGAGGTATGGTATCACTATCAGCAACCCCAAAATTAAGTACCTGAAACAGATGTCGAATACAATTACAATGCTTTTATGACAATCTAATTAGTCAGATCTCGTTACCCTTTTTAAACCTTTTGACAATAGCGAGACTCCGAATATCCGCGATGTATTATTAATGAGATTATTATTATGACAACATGCCACTAAACATGTTACTAACACCACTAAACATGAATAAAGATTTCAATGTATATTCTAGAGGCATAATGTGAGTATAATTTGCAAGTAGATGTCATACAGTTTACAGATATAGTGTAGTAACCTGCATAAGCTAGCAGAGTTACCTACCCTTCTGCGAATGACACATCCGGGTGTCTGAGGACACGTAATGTCCACACCAGCGTCACCTTCTCCATTGTGAGAACGATCCACATGATGAGGAACAATAGGGCTGGGAACACGATCTAATTGAAGAGATAGGTTTTCATGAATCCACAAGTTTACACAGCTAAAGAAAGAAACTTAATGACATGCAGCTATTTTACATGGATGGGTTCCACCAAATTTTATATATATACCGAAAATTATAAAAACAGTACATTACTATATAATCATGTGGTTATATATCTGAATGTCACAATCGGAGACAAATACGCTATACAGATAAATAAATTGGTCTGGCCTAATGCAGGAAAAGCTGCATGGCATGTGAGTGAGAAATACAGCACATGGTGGGAATACATATTTGTGTCTAATTTGAGGGTGACTTTAAACTGCAACGTTCTCTGTAATAATCCTCCATTGCGTATCAACTGTTCCTTTGACTGATACATATCTATTTAAAGGCACACCATCACATATTTCAATGAGCGCTTAACACTATATTTGAGTAACAAATGAAAACTACATTAATTGCTGATACTTTTCATCAATTTTATATCGACAAAATATCTTATGTTTTGAAAGGAATTCGATCTAGCAGTTAAATGTTCCAAAGGCAAGTTAATTAGAGCTACGTTCATTATATGTTATCATAAAATATCATTTGTTTTTATAATTATTGCGCTTTTTTGGAAGAAATACATCAGTAATTAACAACTTTTGAATGGACAAATCAAATGTAATTAGTCTCAGATAGAAATTTGATTGCCCATTATATAAGTCAACCATCTGTGATATTATGATTGTAAAGTAACGAAATTTAACATTTCATTAAGTTCAAAATCCAAAGAAATGCAAATCCCCATGTACATGAATTTGACAACAAGTATAAAGCATACCTTAGCCACCCTCGACATGGTTGCTGTTGAAAGGCGACCAACTTTCCAACTTGGTATTAGGTGTTCCTCAGATGGTATTACATATATCCTGTGGTATATTGGTAAATATCTGAAATTCAATTAAATATCGTAATTATTTCAAAGTTAACATTAGTACGACTTACTAGTAATACATTTATAGCAAAGTTAGGTTGATATTTACACATTGTATGAATACCCCATTCTTGCAGAATACAGTTGAAGAATGATTTACCATATTTTGTTGACATCGTGGGCATAACAAATAGTTTGAGGGTATTGTTTAAAAAAAAGTAAGATCAATAAATAAATAAACAAGTAAGTAAATAAATAAATAAATCCGATTCAAGTAATAATCTAAACAATCAGTATTAAGATAAGCAATATCCTCTAATAATTCAATTGATTATAAATAATCAATGCATTGAAGGGTGGCCCCTCTTTTGTTGTCTTACCTTCGTCTCTCCCCGCCTTATTCTAAAACGAGCACATGACAGATTCCCATTTTATACTCGCGCGGAAGTATGGGATGAAAAAGTCGATTTCTACTTTCCCCGAATGTTGACCTCAAATCTCAAAGGTTAAACGGGAGAATACTTTTACGTAGAAAGACGCCACGTGATTAAAGCATGCCTCTTCGTGCATGTCTCAGAATTAGGTGTTTGGATCAGAATATGGACTAAAGACCAAATGGACATGTGTTATGACGATATAAAGGTATTGGGATTGAAAGTGGAAATACGATTTTCGGCTGAGCTCAATGTTCTGAGGAATATT
Organism: Lepetodrilus pustulosus; assembly: GCA_032355345.1. Taxonomy (NCBI): domain Eukaryota; kingdom Metazoa; phylum Mollusca; class Gastropoda; order Lepetellida; family Lepetodrilidae; genus Lepetodrilus; species Lepetodrilus pustulosus. Next base: position 3,605 of record JAULBP010105250.1, on the reverse strand, counting down.
GTACAATGACGAGGAAGTTAAGACAACATATTAGACGGTATTATGGGGGAATTAAACACAAACCCCAGCTTATTGTCGTGTGTTCCGTGATAGAGGAAGCAAAACTATTAAATCCTGTAACCGCCTTCCCGTTGGAATTATTTAATATTTCTAATATGTATAGCCTATCCGTGGATCTGATTTTCGGAGGTCTTAACGATGTCTCTGAATATTTTTCTCATGGGACAATAAGTTCATAATAAAACCTATTTTACCATTGTTATTTTTTAAAGAATTAATTAATTATTATTATTATTATCATCGTCATCATCAGTAATGATGCTGCTGCAGCTACTACTACTACTACTATTATTACTACTACTACTTTTACTGCTGCTGCTACTACTGCTACTGCTACTATTACTACTACTACTACTACTACTACTACTACTACTACGAAAGCAGCAGTAGTAGTAATAGTAGTGGTAGCAGTAGAAGTAGTAGTAGTAGTAGTAATAATAATAATAATAACAATAATAGTAGTAGTAGTAATTGTTGTTGTTGTAGCAGTAGGAGGAGTAGTAGTAGTAGCAGTAGCAGTAGTAGTAGCAGTAGCAGTAGTAGTAGTAGTAGTAGTATTAGTAGTAGTAGTAGTAGTAGTAGTAGTAGTAGTAGTAGCAGTAAAGTATAGGTTATTTCTTTGCTTATTTATTAAAGTACAATGCCCTATACTTTTTTTATGCAGCTTATGTTGATGAGTCATGTGAAGAGGAAATATATCAAATAATATTTGTATACCGGTATATGGAAGTTTTTGGAAGCTTATGTATAAAATCGCGGAAGTTTTTGGCATAGGAGTGGTTTTGTGGAGATATTTCTTTGTGTATCGTCACGTTCAGGCACTAATTACTGAGGTGAGGTCGGAGGCTGGCGTACCTCCGCATATAAAATGCCGGGTACATTTTCTTATATTTGCAAGTTCGAGACGCTAAAAGCAACGTTTAATTGTTATCCAACTAATCTGTCTGACTCAAAAATTGCACTGGATGACAGGTCTTGCCCCGATATTACTAAACGTCTTTGCGTACGAACTTACGCTGAACTCAAGGTTATGTTCACAAATCCCCACGTAAAACTTGAGCTTGGACATGAAATCGTCCTTAAAAGTATACACTCACATATCGTTGACCTGAATAATGAACAGACTAATTTTTTCTGAGACTACTTACGTTTAATTTGTCTCCCAAAAATGTTATCATTTACTGAAGTTAATATCAACCAACACTCGATAGTTATCAAAACTGTCATATTTATTATGAATAAAGCCCGGAATGTAGCTCTAATTATTTTGCCGTTGGAACATCTAGCTGCGAGATCGAAGTCCCCGCAATTTTGGCTATATAGAATTGATGATAAGTATCACAAATGCATTTCTTACTCAATTATAGAGCTACACCTTCATGGAAATATGTGATTGTGTGCCTTTAAAACTTTCCTAATTTTAGGCCCTTCACTTTGAAAATTAGAGAATAATATATTTTCTCCATTTTTTTAAAGTCTGGACACTAAAAGTACCAACACAATTTTATTTTGTATTTTAACTTAAAAACATAATACTTATTCTAAATCTTATATTTCGTACAAATACGACACGATTCCACTCATTGAACCGACGGTGTAAGTGCACGGTCCGTTCAAACAAGATCTCTGATTATACATTAATTTGACCGCGAGTCATGAGCCCCTAGTTTCTTATGTTAAAGTTAACTGTTGCTCTCGTGCGAAGATCACGTTCGGTATACTGAGAAAATCTCGTTATCGCGAGATCACGTACGACATGGCGATCGTCTTTAAAACCGGACAGGTGGTTGTTAAGCGTACAATACAATACAGTCAGAAAGCGGAACTGATATTGACATAACATTGTTTTGTATACATGTATCACACGGTTGTGGGAGCGAGAACACGTGGCAAAGGGAGATAAGTAACTTATCCTCTGCCTAGCAGCTATAGCTAATAGCTGCTCTCGGTGCGTTCAGTATGTTACGATAGAACTTTCTGTCGACTTTTCCTCATATTAATCGAAGGCGCTAAGCACTTACCAAATGGTGCTCCCAGCAAATACAATCATACCGTTATAAAAAGTTATTTCAACATTGTATGAATGATAATTCTATAATAATACAATATTTACAAAACCTTGTAATAACATGGTATAGGTTACGGACAACCATTACAAATTCCATAGGCGACAGTGTTAACAAATTTAAGCGTAACTAGTGAACCAGTGATACAAATATCAGCAAACATGCCCTTATTGCAAAGTTCCCTTCACCTGTTGTACATTATAGTGGAATGTTCCGTCTACCATACTGTATACAGCGGTGGAAAGGTTCATGGAACTACAAACATGATTTATTGTATGTCAAGTGAATGTACTTTGGAGTTGTACCTAAGAACTAGTCCAAATAACAATAAATATCTGTGATTGTATGCATGGAATTGGGCCAAGGTCCGGTCAATAGACCACAAGTCCGGGTCCGGAAGATATGCGCCCAAGTCCGGATCCGCGTCTGTGGAATCAACCAGATGTCCGAAAAATAGAAGTCGAGGGTGGGATGTTGATAGGAAATGCAGCTTTGACCACAAAATTCATCGAGGATTGTATTACCATTATATGAACAATGGCTTTTATTTATTTGGCGAGCTAATCTACGAGTATGAGTTAGAAAACCGGGTACCTGAGAATATTCAGTTAAATATGACTATATTAGTAAAGAGTGAGATGAGAGAAATAAGTAGTTGGCTGAATACAACACCTATAGAGATGGAAAATAAACAATATAAATATGGATACTATCAGGTTTCCTGTTAATCGCGGGGATGGGGACCATGTATTCGAAGCTATGGTATATGTAACGACTGCATTAAGCTGTCGCGGAGAACACTTTTGATGATCCAGAAAGAGTCCATTTCTCTCTACCGCGAGGCTCAACGATGTCGTTAAGTATAGGCCCTTTCGGAAACTCTCCACGGTTTCGTTTGAAAATATAGAAATAGACATAATTCCCAGGACGTGATTCTATATCCGACAAGGTGTCTGTAATTGCGATAGGCCCTACGCAGTTTATCATACTCATAATTTTGATTTAATTCCGTAGATCTTTTAACGATCGTTCGAGAACTAGATATCATATATCAGCTTTAGCGGAGCTTGGTAAGTGTCGCTTGTTTCCTTTTCTTTTTATTTAAAGTTTATTTTTATTTATGATGGTCTACTGTTATGCTAGCCAATGCCATACCACTCCACTTAACAGTTGGACGGGGATTTAAAGGCATACAATCACGGTTGATTGACCTAGATAATGACCAAATAAATTTCAGTCTGAGACTATTTACGTTGGATTTGTACACCCAAAAGTTATTTCCTGGTATACGAAGTCACCAACACTTGATATTTATAATAAATTTCATATTTTATAATAATTATTTGTCAGGACAAAATTAATAATGATATTGTCTTTGATGTATTCATGATATATGAGAGTTATACAAAGAAGGATGAAGAACTAAGATTGTTCAGGTTGTTGAAATTGAATTTTGCCTACCGTACAGCGGTAGAAAGG